>BPLR01019844.1:0-141309 GCA_021605095.1 Caerostris extrusa
TGGTGTTAAAAATTTTCAGTGATCAATCTAATAGTATTTTATTTACTCAAAAATGAATTAAAATTTTATTTATGCTCTTCAATCACCATATCAATCTGGGCTATGGAAAGATAATTATAATCATGGGTTATGGAAAGATATAACCCATGATTT
The DNA here is from genome assembly GCA_021605095.1 of Caerostris extrusa. Taxonomy (NCBI): domain Eukaryota; kingdom Metazoa; phylum Arthropoda; class Arachnida; order Araneae; family Araneidae; genus Caerostris; species Caerostris extrusa. The sequence goes on from BPLR01019844.1 coordinate 154, forward strand.
GTGAAAATGTGCAGCGTTATATGAAAAGAAGGAATATTTCCGTTTGATTGAATTTTGTTCATTTTAAATCTATATAAATTCCTTAAGTAAAAAATTCTTTCGTTTCTTATAATTTACTTACAGGAAGTGAAGCAGTGTTGTTTAACTAGATAATACAGTAAGTAAAAGCATTTAGTTACGTAAAAAGCACTCTTATACCGTTTTCTAGTAAAACGCTCTTAAAATCGGAAGGGATAAAAAACTTTTCGAAGCTATCCGTTTCCTTTTTTTTTTTCCTTTTTTCTTCTTCTAGACCTTTCCTTCTTTTTTCCAGGAACGATTGATTTGCGATAATTGAAATGCTTGAGCAATTTTGGACTTTTCCAAAAGATTCTCTCCTTTTCTTTTAGCTTTAAAGTTTCGAAAGGGAATCAGCCGTGAAAACACGAAAAGTTTTCAGATCAAAGAAATATTTTTTGTAGATGGATATCATCAGGTTGAACCTTTCTAAAAAGAAAACAAGAGGTTTTTACTTTCTGTTTTTCGATAACTTTGTTTGTTTATTTATTTTTTCACAAGGACAAAGATTTTCATGGAAAAAGGGCCCTTAAGAAGTTGCCTTTTTATAAGTGAGAGAGGGAAATTGAATAGGGTGAAACATTTTTAGAAATCTAGAGAAAGAGGAAGTGTGATTTTGTGAACTGCACCTGTAATCGAATTTGCTTGAAACTGTTTCAAACTTTTACTTTTGTCTTTATTATTTGTAACTTTTAGGCAAGGATCCTAGTAGATTAAAAAGTAAAAAAAGGAACATTGTCACATTGAAACTCTTGGCACAACAACAAAATTGTTGGTTGTTGTTGCTCTAATGCAGCTGACAATACAGAGACAGTTAATCTTTATGCCATAAGCAAGGGCTGCTCCCGTTGTTACTCATTTAGCACTACCCCGGAGGCGCATGTATTTTGAAGATAAGCAACGGATGCGAGTAACACTCTCCCGACAATCTACGATCTCATTAGACCGGAAACTACGGTTTAAAGTGGATTCCGAACCATGAATCCACTTTAAACCGTAAGTTACGAACTATTACAAACATCCATGGCACCACAGGGACTTGAATCCGAAACCTGTGGCACCGAGCGTCAGGCGCAAGTCACTCGGCTATCAGGCCCCGTGGAAAGATGTATCAAAATAAGTTTAAACCTCGTTCATAACCAAGTGTTCAAAAAACTCCAACAGGATAAACATTTATTGTTAATGTAGATTAGTATCGACAATAATTATGTAATATCTAATAACTATATTAGCACCTACATTAATATGTTTAGCCTGTTCGGGTATTAAAAATATATTTAAAATATAGTAAAGGTTTCATACTATATATGACAAAATTTCCATTTTATCTTTATAAAAAATAAACATTAAAATTATAACAAGGTGTTAAAATTTTAAGTGATTAGTCTAATATTATGTACTCAAAAATGAATTAAAATTTTATGTATACTATTATAACACTATGTGTTTGCCATACGAAAAATTTACAGACATTTTCATTATAAGAAATGAAACAAATGCTGCCGTTTGACTTTTAGACCTACTAAATTCGGAATAAAATAGTACTCTTTGTTTTTATAATTTACTTACAGCGAATGAAGCAGTGCTGTTTAACACCGTAAATAAAAAACACTCTTATACCGTTTTCTAGTGAACGCTCTTAAAAATCGGAAGGGATAAAAACTTTCCGAAGCTATCCCGTTTCCTCTTTTTTTTTTTTTTCTTCTTCTGGACACACTAACCTTTCCTTCTTTTTTCCCGGAACGATTGATTTGCGATAATTGAAATGCTTGAGCAATTTTGGACTCTAAGGTTCCTCCTTTTCTTTTAGCTTTAAAGTTTCGAAAGGGAATCCAGTCGTGAAAAAGACGAAAAAGAAAAAAGTTTTCAGATCAAAAGAAATATATTTGTAGATTGATATATCATCAGGTTGAACCTTTCAAAAAAAAAAAAAAACAAGAGGTTTTATTCCTCTGTCTTCTTTCTGTTTTTCGATAACTTTATTTATTTGTTTATTTATTTATTTATTTTTCACAAGAACAAAGATTTTCATGGAAAAAGGGCCCTTAAGAAGTTGCCTTTTTATAAGAAAGAGAGAGAGGGAAATTTAACAGGGTGCCACGTTTTTAGAAATCTAGAGAAACAGAAAGTGTGATTTTTGTGAACTGCATCTAAGAACATAATCGGGTTTGATTGAAAGCTGTTTCAAATTTTTTACTTTTTCTTTATTATTTGTAACTTTTAGAAAGGATCGTAGTAGATTAAAGGGAAATTTTAAAAGAAATGTTCCCTTTAGAAAATCTCTTGGATCAGCAACAAAATTGTTGGTAGTTGTTGCTTTAATTCAGCTGGAAATACAGAGACAGTTAATCATTATGCCATAAGCAAGGCTGAACCCGCTGTTACTCATTTAGCACTATCCAGTGAGCTCGTGTAGCTTGAAGATATGCTACGGACGCGAGTAATACTACCGCCACATAACACCCTCGAGCCGGGACTCGAACCAAAGCCATGAGTTACCGAGCGCCAGAGCGTTAGTCACTCGGGCATCAGGCCCCTTGGGAGGATGCATCTAAATTCTGAATCAAATTAATTTTAAACCTCGTTCATATCCAAGTGTTAAAAGCCCAACAGGATAAACACTTATTGTTAAAGTAGATATTAATATACATAGTTATTGTCGATATCAATCTACATTAATAATACATGTTTATATTGTTGGGTTCTTAAAATACTTAAAATATAGCAAAGCTTCAACACTATATAAACTATATTCTTTATAAACATAAATGCGAATTTTTTATAAACACTGAAAATTATGGCAAGAAGGGGTTAAAAATTAAGTCTAATATTATTTACGGGGATTAGTCTAATATTATTTACTCGAAAATGAATTAACATTTTATTTATGCTCTTAAATCACTACATCGTATCATGTGTTATATGAAAAATTTACAGAAATTTCCATTATAAAAATGAAAAAATGCCGCCGTTTGACTTTTAGATCTATTAAATTCAAAACAAAATAAGTTTTTCCGAAGCTACCCGTTTCCCTCTTTTTTGCCCTTTTTCTTCTTCTCGACACTCTGGCCTTTCCTTCTTTTTCCCGGAACGATTGATTTGCGATAATTGAAATGCTTGAGCAATTTTGGACTCTAAGGTTCCTCTTTCATTTTAGCTCTAAAGTTTCGAAAGGGAATCCAGTCGTGAAAACACGAAAAAGTTTTCAGATCAAAGAAATATTTTTGTAGATTGATATCATCAGGTTGAACCTTTCTAAAAGAAAACAAGAGGTTTTTCTCTTTCCGTTTTTCGATAACTATGTGTTTATTTATTCATTTTTTTCTCAAGGACAAAGATTTTCATGGAAAAAGGGCCCATAAGAAGTAACTTTTTTATAAGTGAGAGAGGGAAATTGAATAGTGTGCCACGTTTTAGGAATCTAGAGAAAGAGGAAGTGTGATTTTGTGAACTGTAATCGAATTTGCTTGAAAGCTGTTTCAAACTTTTACTTGCTCTTTATTATTTGTAACTTTTAGGCCAGGATCATAGTAGTTTGAAAGCAAATTTTAAAAGGAAAACAAGATTAGAAATATTGTTATTTTTAGGAAACTCTTTGCTCAACAACGAAACTGTTTTTAGTTGTTATCTTTGGCGATGTCCTTTGAAATACAAGTTGTTTAATGTGACAGAAACATTTTCGTTTGATTGAGTCTTGTTCATTTTAAATCTATATAAATTCAGCATATAAAAAACACATTCAGAGCGCATCATGCGGCAGGACATGTTAAGCAGTTGGTTTAGTTTTTGTTTGGCTCTCTGCTGTCCTTTTATGAGCAGTTTAAGCTAATTAGTCCGGGAACAACAGTTTAACGTGGATTCCGAACCTCCATGCCAAAGCCAGGATTCTAATCCGAAGACTATGGAACCGACCGCCAGAATTCTAGTCATTCGGCCATCAGTTAGATTAATATTTACATTAGCAATAAAAGTTCATCCTGTTGGGTTATTAAAATATATTTAACCTACAGAAACCTTCAATACTATACATGCATGTCAAAAACTCGCAATCTTTATAAACAACAAACATTAAAAATCATAGCAAGATGGTATTAACAATTTAAGTGATTAGTCTGTTATTATTTACTCAAAAATGAATCCAAAATTTTATTTGTGCTTTTAAATCCCTATATCCAACCCATACGTTACATGAAAATTACAGACATTTTCATTATGAAGATGAAGAAAATGCTGTCTTTTGACTTTTTGGACGTACTAAATTCGAAATAAAATTTTTTTTTTACAACTTACTTACAGCGAATGTAGCAATGCTGTTAAACTGGATAATACTGTAAATAAAAGAATTTAGTCACTTTAAAAACACTTTATACCGTTTTTCTAGTAAATGCTCTTAAAAATCGGAAGGATAATAACTTTTCCCAAGCTATCCCGTTTCTCTCTTTTCTTTTCCTTTTTTTTTTTCTTCTTCTGGATACACTAACTTTTCCTTCTTTTTTCCCCGGAACGATTGATTTGCGTTAATTGAAATGCTTGAACAATTTTGGACTCTAAGGTTCCTCCTTTTCTTTTAAACAGTTGTGAAAAGAAAAAGAAACAAAATAAGAAAGTTTTCAGATCAAAGAAATATTTTCGTAGAGTGATATCATCAGGTTGAACCTTTCTAAAAGAAAACAAGAGGTTTTTTTTTTTTGTTTTTTTAATGTTTCTCGATAACTTTGTTTATTTATTTATTTTTTCACAAGGACAAAAGATTTTCATGGAAAAAGGGCCCTTAGAAATTGCCTTTTACAAATGAGAGGGAAATTTAATAGGTGCCACGTTTCAGAAATCTAAAGAAAAGGAAGTGTGATTTGTGAACTGCATCAAAGGACATAATCGAATTTGCTTGAAAGCTGTTACAAATAATAAAAAAAATAAAATTTGAAACTTTTAAGCAAGGATCCTAAGATTAAAAGCAAATTTTAAAAGAAATATTGTCAATTTTAGCAAAACTCTTTGCTCAACAACAAAACCAGTATTTATTTTTGACGATTGTATCCATCAGGCCGGGCCGCTATGTTAGAATAACTACACAAGTAGTATAACATTTTCAATGTTTTCCTATAAAATTTTTTTTTCATTGCATAAAAAAAATTATAGCGTTATTGTACAGAATAATAATTATCTAATTATAATTTATTATCAATTTATTGTTTTTGAAACAAAAAGCATGTAATCACACAATAAAAGGATCTTTCTTCTATTTAAAGTAACAATGAACTAAATGTTGAAATCTATGTAGGTAATCTACTATGAATGTTTTCTTTTTTGATAATTTTCAAAGTAAATAATTCTTAAACATTTATTTTTATTAGAACAATTTTAGTTTAAAGTTAACTGAGAACTCCCAGCTGTACCATTGTCTCTCAAGATATTAAAAATAATAATTATTAAGAAGTTTTACAGTATAATTCTTGCAATCTTTAAAAATAATTTAGAGGCCTTGATAATTATATGCATTATTTTGACGCTCATGCTAGTTTTTTTTTTTTCATAAAATTTATTAACAAATTGTATATCTCTTTCTCAATGGAGCTACAGCCCCATGGTGAACCAAGATCTTCTGCCTACTGGCAGATTCCGAAAACATGATATTTTTGTTTTTTATTTTACAGGGTAGGGTTGTTAGCTCTACACCCAACGCTTTAAAATCCTATTAGATCGGGACGTACGGTTTGAATTGGATCTCGAACCACAACAAGCATCCATGGCATCGTCGGGACTTGATGAGGGATTCAGCCATCACGCCCCTGCAGATTGATTGAATATATGTTTAATATTTACGAAATCCTAGCTTTATGTGTCTAAATTTCCTTGAAATGTTATATATCACTATTTAGGGACTAATTAACTACGCTATTACAATTACAACAATATTTCTATTCAGAAATATTCTTTTATTAATTTATTCGATAAGGAGCAAAAAAAATATTTATTGCTTATGAACAATCTAATTTACTACCAGAATAGCTCAAGCTTAACTATAAGCATTCTTTTCTGACTTAAGATGAGAATGAATGAGAACCATTCTATTAATAACGAATTCAGAATTTAAATAAATTTTATCTGATCGTAACAGGCTTTTTCCATGTGACATGAAAAAAATTGTTCCAATTGCAAAATCCTTGATAATTCAATCCTATATTAAATTAATTTCCCTATAGTTTCATAGAATAATATTTTGTATTTAATATAACAGTTCAGATAATAATGAAATTACTATCTTCACTGACCCAAGGTCTGCATTACCGCCTCTTAATAAAGATTTTTCAAGTATGATCTTGAGCATTGTATCTCTTTTTAGAACAAATCTATCTCTTGCACAAAATGTGCATCCTGCAATGGATCCCTGCTCATGTGATCTGGAATTTAATAGAATTGCAGATTCTTTGGCGAAAATGCTAGCAGTGTAGATCAGACTACCATACCTACTTCTCTTGAAGATGCAAATGCCTTGGCAAAATCTAAACTTTTAATTCCTTGTAAGATTAAAAACTAAATACCAAATTACAGAACTAAATGTCAACAGAAAAACAGCTACTATTGTCACAAGAATAAGGATGAAGCACCACAAAAATATGAAAATTTCTGCTGATGGCATTAAAAAATAACAAAAATGTGTCAACTGCCCTGATGTCGAGCTTACTCTTCATCGTGTCTTTGATTTCCCAGCTGTTGCAGCCATCTTACATTGTCTGGACCATCCCTCGGAGGAGGATTTATACTCCGAGCTGGTAATCAACATAGCCAGTATTATTCGGGAGCACCACGAGATTTAATTTTCTTGTACTCTTCAGGGGATACGGCAACAACAACAACAATCAATCAATGAGGGTGAGAAACTGCCGATTCGCTATACAAGCTTACAGTCACTCCGAATTATTTACAGGTTCATTTATCTCATATCATTAAATAGTGCAATCATTAATTTTATATTTATACCTTATGTGGGAAGTTTTCTTTTTAAACTGTAAATCTATTTATTATATTTACGATTTGTTATTAAACCTACTGTTTGAATGTTTTTTTGTAATTAAATTTCAATTATTTCAAATCCTTAAAATTATTATTGCTACCGATAGAAATAATACGAGGAGCCTACTACACTATTTGAAATGAAGGTCCCCTAACAGTATTTTGAGATTCGCACCACGATTCGATTCGCATTTCGTATTGGTTTCAATGAGTCCAAAGGATAGATTTATTGGGCATATCTGGTGGCATATACGAAAGAATTTGTACTCTTACTCAAATACGGCAACAAGTCCAAATCTGATATTTATCAGGTCTTTGAAGCGAATTCGTCAACTGTCTTTCATTTTGATAGTAAAGCGGTTGCTTTTATCAATACAAATGTTGTTATAATTTAATCTTCGAACTAGATGAAAGTTTGGAACAAAAAATCCTACTGTGTTGAGGATTTACAACGTTTTTATAGATATATAAGTCTAAGATTTAAACTGATGTTTACATCAAATGCAAAAATAAATATTTACAAAAAATGGGAAAATAAGTATTTACAAAAAAAATGTGAAAATAAATATTTACAACAAATGATAAAATGAATGTTTATAACAAATTAAAATAAATGTTTATATAACTGCCAAATATTTATAACAAATGTTAAAATAAATGTTTGCAACAAATGTTAAAACGAATGTTTGCAACAAATGTTAAAATGGATGTTTACTGCAAATGGTAAATGGATGTTTACAGCAACTGTTAAAATGGATGGTACAGCAACTGTTAAAATGGATGTTTACGGCAACTGTTAAAATGGATGGTACAGCAACTGTTAAAATGGATGTTTACAACAAATAAATAAATGTTTACAATAAATGTCAAAAAAAAAAAAATTTTTACAACAATTATGATCACTTTTTGTAAAAACAAGGAAAAAATTGTTTTAAGAATAAAGGAAATCAAAATTTTTCTTTTTTTATTTAACATTTATTACATTACCGAAATTAAATAATAAAATTTTTTTACAAAATCAAAATTCTTTACTTTTGAGTGTTGGTAACACTTTTCACAATATTCTAAAGTTATGAGATATTTTTAATATTATTTTTAAGCCTGAAATATTATAATCGCATCAAACTAACAAAGAAATGTAGAGAAAATTTATATCCTGCGCACTCAACATACAAAACGTGAATTTGTTGGTTTGAAAAAGAAATGAAAATTTATTTTAAAAAAAGGACTCTATGTTGTCATAATTTAATCTAATAATTGCAAACTTTCTGTGGGAAAATTAAAATAAGATCAACGAGTGATGTTCACAAAAAATGTATTGATCTTTTGAGGTTGATGATGAAGGATGGCATTTTGAAGATGGTCTTAATGTATATCTTTCCAGTTACGTTTTTAAGTAACCCAGAATAAAATCACCAATTAGAAATGCAAGTAAGTTAAAAAGCATAGTTTAAATTTTCCTTTACAAACACAAGTCACGACAACAACTTAATGCCTGTTAACATTTGTTATGTATTTTTAAATTTTCTTTAAGCATTTATGTAGGCAACTTTCATGCAATTTTGAACTATTATCTTTAAAAAAATAATGAAAATATTTTTACCAAATAGAAAAAAAAAGTCTTGTTTTCCCTTTAAATTAAACTTTGATTTGCCAAAGAAAACCCTGGGGGATATGTGAACATTTTTAGAGTGGAGGAGAAAAAAAAAAAATGCAAACATTAATTCGAAAGTGCAATCCTGAAAAATACGAGAGGGGGGAGGGACAGAGATTACAGAAGCGAAAAACGTCCCACCCACACTCTTCCCCCCCTTACTTGTATTTTACCACTTATTTAAATCAAAATGGGCCCGAGATATATATTCAAATATTCACTCATACAGATACTTTAATTTATTTACAGTTTTTACTTTACAGTTAAGAAATAAAAAAAAAAAAAAAAAAAGAAAGCGCAACATGCAAAAAAAAAGTGCTTTTAAGCAAACGCGCAAAATAGACGAGAAAAGTGAAAAACAACAACAAAAAAAAGAAATAGCCATGCTTAAGATATAAACAAACAAGCAAGCAAACAAACAAAACCAGAGAAATTTGAATCTTAAAATAAGAGACTCGCAATTTGTGAGTATTATGTGGAAACATGCAGCTATTCCTCCTTTAGGTTTGTATCCATGGTTGCTGCTCTCCTCTTCCCTTTGCTGAGCTCTTCCCTCTCTCTCCAATTCCACCATCTTTCTTTTCCGCCCACTCACCCCCATCCCACTCTACCCTCCGCTTTCAAACTATCCTTTAGTTTCCAGGGATATTGAAGTTGGATGCGATGCGAGGGAGGGTTTTCATTGATTGCTCGAGGCAGGTGGGGGGTGGCTTGCTCGAGACATAGCGCAGAAGATTCTCGCCCCCCATCCCTTCCATCGCATCGTTCGTTCGAATTCTTCCCAATTTGCAGACCCCCTCTACATCCTCCTCTACCCCTCCCCTTTGCAACTGCTTTCTCCCCCTTGCACAACACACACAATGAAAATATAAAGAGAAAAAAATGAAAAGCTAAAGGGGGTGGAGGGAGGGAGAGAAAAGAAGTGAGTTGACGGATACATGCAGGCGATTGTTGAGTTATAATGCAGTCTGGGAGATTAATGAAAAAGCAAAAGAAAATAGCTGGGAGAGGTTTTTTTTTTTTCTTTGAGTTCCATCCCCTTCATCCTATCTTCTCCCCAAAACGCATCTTTAGATAGTAGGGAGGAAAAAAAAAAAAAAAAAAAAAATCGTTGCATACTTGTTGCCAGCCGCAGGGTATGAAAAAAAAAAAAAAAAAAGAAAAGAAAAGTGCCAACGAATAGAAACGATGGTTAAAAAATTTTTTAAAGAAAAAAAAAAAGGACTTTTTTTTTTTATTCGAAATTTACACTCTTTTCCCCCATCTATTCTTATTCCTCCTTTAAAGACTTTCATCTTTTATATCCCCACCACCACAACCTTTCACCCCTTTTCGAAATGGGTATGCATAAAAAAAAAAAAAAAAAAAAAAAAAAAAAAAAAAGCGGGCAGTTTTTGCGCATAAATGCGGAAGGATTTTTCATAGGAAAAGAGAAAAAAAAAAAATTCTGTTTAAAAAGAAAGGCTACTTTAATTTATTTAGCGAGTCTAAGTTAAGGTCCTCATCATTTTGATGGGTGTAAAATTTAATGGAAAAAGTTTTAGCGATACATAATAACGAGAAGTTGATATTAAAAAAAAAAAAAAAATCGTGAAGTTTTTAGGAAAATACCTTTGCTGAGGGTCTTCAGATTTTTTTTTTTTTCTTTGCGTCTTAAAATATAATCTATCTAGTGCCTTTTTTTTTTTTTTTTTTTTTTTTTCACTATTTTTATTAAGCATGGCTTGATGGTTAGATTTTTTTTTTTTTTTTACGGGTTTTTAAAAATGCAGATGTAGCATTTCTGGGAGGAAAAAAAAAAATCAGAATTTCAAATGAGTTTCATGCTTATTTAAGTAAAAATTCTTTAGGTTTATTTAAATGAAGTAAAAATTTAATCGACGTTACGCAGCTAAAAAAATTCCGCACACTGTAAAGTATGATGGGAAAAAAATATATGCATAAACTATGATGGTTAATGCAATTAACATATCAATTTTAAACATCAGTTTTATCTAATATTAGTACATTAATTTAATTGGCATTCATTTGACAAATTAGTTGAAGAAATTATGTCAAAAGATCTGCACTTGAAAATCATTGTTTAAATCATTAATTATTACAGAAATAAAAATGAAAATGGTCAGTCTAAGAAAAGAGAAGATTTAAGGCAAAAAAAAAAAAAATAATAATAATAAATAGCCTACTTGATGAAAATATAAACTGCTACGTAACAAGTGTTAAACTGTAGATTTACATTAAATGCAAATAACAATAAGAAAATGGTAGATTTAGGATACAACTAACGTCTTTCAAATTTCCTCTAGGTTTGGTTTGGTTTGTTGTTCTACAGTCATTTTTTCCTGTACACCAGGACCGGGACCTATAGTATAACGCGACCGGGACCTATAGTATAACGCGAATTCCGAACCACTAACGAACATTCATGCCACCGCCAGGATTCGAACCTGAAGCACCAAAGGCCAGAGCGCTAGCCAATTGACCACCAGGCAGCTATTAAACTGTAGGAGCAAACTAAAATACATTTTTCTATTGCTAAATTAAAGAGGTTAAATTAAGCAGGGCGTATAATAAAAAGTGAAACCCTTCAATGTAATCTTCTACTTTAATTATCTGACATTAAATATATATTATTAAATTGCAATTCAGATAAGATATCTTTTAAAGAATATACAAGAAGATGATTCCTGCTAACAGTAACAGAATAAAATTTGCAGCCACTCTTAAAAACATTTAACATTTAGGAATCAGGGAAAAATTTGAAAAGTTTAAATGGTCACATTTGTTTTTTAATCAAATAATCAAACAGAAGTACTTGCATCCAAACCGTTATTTCATTTGCGATATCAGCAGCATATTCATTATTTTATTTGTAACATAAGCCTGAGGTTCGAACCTGTATTTCCCCTTTAAAGGGATAAACTACTCTATGAAGTTATCAAACCGAAATTCCTGCCTCAAAACGGTTATTTAATTTGCAACATCAGCAACATATTCATTGTTTAATTTGTAATGTGGCATGTGGTTCGAACCTGCAATCCCCTTCAATGAAATAAACTACTCTGTGAAATTACAATAAGCTTCAGCAATCTTATTTGTATCCATAAACCAAACTATCGCATAAACATGGGAAATTGCAGGACAAACAATGCGTAACTGTGAGCGTGTTAATTTTAAATATGTAAAGGTAAATTGTTTTGAAATTAATAAATGCTTGTAAAAACACTCGTGATAAATTCTATTTATTGAATTGAGGCTGTTAATTTTTACAGTACAATTGTAGGATATAGTTATTGTACTTGCTGAAACGAAATAAGTTTTCTCAAATATCTTTTCATAAAATTTATGGCATATTGCATATAACCTATAAATGACGGAAAATAAAATTCCTTTATCGAAAGGAACTACATAGATTCTGAGAAAATACTACAACATATTTATTGCAAAGAAAAAAAAAATGCAAAAGCAGTACAATTTCAAGAATACATTAAAAGAATGCATGAATAGCAAGATACATGATTAGTAGAATCTGCTTCTCGTGTTCTTTCTGTTTTTTAAATGATAAAAATTTTCTGAATATTTTTATCAGAATTTTTGTTTAAATATTTCGAAAAAAATTAATAATAATAACGAAAGGTCTGCCTCAAACTTCATAAATGCACAAAAGAGATTTAGATGGTTTGATTTATCGCTTTATGGCCAATTAGACGGTTTAACGTGGATTCAAACCACTAACAAACATCCAATGCACCCGTCAGGATTCGAACTTGAAGCCTATGGTACCAAAGGAAAGAGATTTAGAAGGAAAATATTTATTCACGAAAAAAAAAAAAAAAAAAAAACCAGTTGTCAAATATTATTTGACTTTTAAATATCTTTCTTTTTAAATCAAGGGTGAATATACATATATAATAATAATTCAACATTATTCTCGCTAACATTTGGTAATCATCATTTAGTATATTATAATTCGAGTTTCCTTTTCTAACTTACAGTCAATTCTTGATTTTTAAAAATAACAAATTTTTATAATTTCTGTATTTATACAATGACTAAATTCGTTTTATTTCAATTCTTTTATTAATACCGTGGTGCGGCTGATAGCCAATTAGCTATCGCTTTGATCTATCGGTACCACAGGGTTTATGTTCCAATCCTGGTAGTGGTATGGAATTTTTGTCAGTGATTCAGAATCCACGTTAAACTATAGGTTCCGATCTGATTACCTCAAAGTGGGCACAAAATGACAGTAGAGCGACAAACCAAACCAAATCTTAATGGCGTGAAAGCCCCATGGTGAGTAAGGACCTTTCACCTACTGGCAGATTCGAAACATGAGATGCTTTCTTTTACTGAATGGAGTTGTCAGCCCTACGCCTAACGTTCTACAGTTACACTGAAGTGACAAAAAGTCATAGGATACCTCTTAATATCGTGTCGGCCCTCCTTTTTCGCCCGGCGAAGTGCAGCAACTCGACGTGGCATGGACTCAACAAGTCGTTGGAAGTCTTCTGCAGGAATATTGAGCCATGCTGTCTCGATAGACGTCCATAATTGGGAAAGCGTTTATGGTGCAGGATTTTTGGGCACGAACAGACCTCTCGATGATGTCCCATAAATGCTCGATGGGATTCATGTCGGGTGATCTAGGTGGCCAGATCATTCGTTGGAATTGTCCAGAACGTTCTTCAAACCCATCGCGAACAGTTGTGGCCCGGTGACATGGCGCATTGTCATCCATAAAAATCCCATTGTTGTTTGGTACGCAGTCCATGAATGGCTGCAAGTGATCTCAAGTAGCAGAACATAAGCATTTCCAGTCAATGTTCGGTCCTGTCGCATCAGAGGACCAAGTCCATGCCATGAAAAAACAGCCCACACCATTACGGAGCCACCACCAGCTTGAACAGTACCTTGCTGACAGTTTGGGTCCATGGCTTCGTGGGGTCTGCGCCACACTCGAACCCTACCATCAGTTCTTACCAACTGAAATCGTGACTCATCGGACCAGGCCACGGTTTTCCATTCATCTAGGGACCAACCGATATGCTCACGTGCCCACGAGAGTCGCTGCAAGCGATGTCGTTCTGTCAGTAAAGGCACTCGAGTCGGTCTTCTGCTGGAATAGCCCAAGAAAGCCAAATTTCTCCGCACAGTTCTAACAGACAAGTCCCTTGTACGTCCCACATTGATTTCTGCGGTTATTTGACGCAGTGTTGCTTGTCTGTTAGAATTTAGGACTCTTTGCAGACGTCGCCGGTCTCGGTCGTTAAGGGCAGGCGGTCGACCACTGCGCTGTCCATGGTGGGATGTTATGCCTGAAATGTCATACTCTCGGCACACTCTTGACACAGTGGATCTGGGAATGTTGAATTCTCTAACGATTTCCGAAATGGCATGACCCATGCGTCTAGCTCCAACTAACATTCCGCGTTCAAAGTCTGTTAATTCCCGTCGTGCGGTCATCATCACGTCAAAACCTCTTCACATGACTAACTTGAACAGAAATGAAAGCTCTGCGAAAGCACTGCGCATTTATACCTGTTCTACGCGATGCTACTGCCATCTGAAAATTTGCATATTGCTATCCCATGACTTTTGTCACTTCAGTGTATATTAGACTGGTATTGTCAACGGTTTAAAGTGGATTCCAAACCACTACAAACATCCATAGCACCCTGGGACTCAAAAAATAGATGACAAGTGGTACCAACGGTCAGAGCAAGCCTGATGGCTAATCACTCAGCCATCAGGCCCCATTTCAATTATTATGAATCCAGAATTTAAAAAAAAAAAAAGAAAAAAGGATAACCACCAAAAAAACATACATGAACATACATCATACATAACACTTAAACATCTTCTACATATGATATATATATATATATTAAAAATTCGGTATAATAAACAAGTTAAATGCTAAATAATAGGATTTTCAATGCTATTTATAGTTTTTCCCCTTCAAATTTATTTAAATCTGGCTGTTAGATCCTTTTACTTAACAGGAAATCTAAACACAATCTGAAACGAAAATTTACATTTTATATTGTTTGATTTTTTATGCAAGAAACATTTGTGTTTCACAATAAATTTTTCTTATTTATATTTTAACTTCAAGAATAAATAATATATTACGATTAATATTATATTGCATTTTATTTAAATACAGATTTTTGTCATTTATTAAAAAGAATATTTTGTTCAAATAAAAGTAAGGTCAATCTTACAAATATGTACATTTATATACATATTATATAATATTTTTCTTGGGTCTTGAAATATATTTTATTCCTTACTCTTTGTTAAATAATATTGTTTTATTGATAATTTAAATAATATACATTGTATTTTCATTGATTATTTGCATAGTTGTTCTATGTTAAGAAATTGATAAGCGAAGAGCATTAATTTTTTATCTAAGATTAACACAGTATAAAAAAAATTAACTGATTTTTGATGATCAAAAATTAGCGTTAGAAATTTAAAAACTTGATAATTATATTTAAATTACATAAATTTCATTTTAAATTTTAATATACATTTCAGTTTAAAAAAAGTAATAAACAACATCATAGAAAATTAATCTCCTATTATTAAATGTATGATGTTTTTTATATAACTTCTATATTGTTCTATTATATTATATTGTTTTGTTATTTTTACCTTCTATACTGTTTAAATAAATATTCAACATTCATCCTTGTGTAATATTTCGTAATTATTAAGGTTTCATACTATTCTTTATTAAAGTGCTATTCAAAAATCAGCTTATTCAACTTTATTAGCTTATTCTTCGAATGGCTAATAATGGGAAACAATTATTTTCTAAATTACATTTTTTTTTTTTCCTTTTTTTTTCAATATATAATTCTTAAAACAAATAATATAAAGCAAAACAAAGAACTATTAAACCTGTAAACATCATAAAATAAAGAAAATAGCAAAATGCATAATCCTTTTTTTTAAGTTAATGTTTTCATGTTTTAGCGTCTAATCTATTTTCAACTATAAAATTCTAATAAAACGTATATAAATACATTCTATTAGAATGTCTTCTTATTCCCTACATAATATAATGTATATAAATTAAATACATTTCATTCGAATATCTTCGTATTCTAATAGAATGTCTTCTTTTATTCTTATTTTGTTACATGAAATTATTATGTTTAAGATTATTATTTCATGTAGGTTTTTATGTAAACCTAATCCCATGTTATTCAACCATTTTTATGAAATACAATATATATATCAACAATATATCGGAAAGAAAACCACAACAGTCAAAAATAACTTAAACAATCCTACTCTAAACATTTCAAAATGCTCGCCATAAATCAAACAGAATATTGTTTGATAAAAACATAAACAATGTATGTTTTCACAAACTCTCAGAATTTTTCAAATAAATATTTCTTCAGCCTTTTACATTGTACCAAAATTTTTCAGATCTAAGTGGTCAATATTTTTCTCTATACTTTTTTCAAGTATAAATTCAGTAATGGACATCTAAATGCAAATAAAAATAAGAAAATGATAACTAACGTCTTCCAAGTTTCCCCTAAGAAATTTATTTTTAATTTTAATATGAATTAAGTTTAGGGTAAATATAATTTGATTTTGTCCCTAGAAATGAAATTTTTTTTATTATTTTTTTTTGTTGTTGTTATTGTTGTTGTTTCTTATCCCACTTGGTGGACATCTAGACCAAGCCCACGAACCTGTGTGGACTCCTGGTTGGAGGGGAAAAGTGGCGCCTGGGGCAAAATGGCTTTTATCCCCATTTGCGAGCAAATAAGAGATGCTAACGGGAATGCAAATTATAATGGTTTAAAACTAATTAAAAAGTTTAATAATAATTGAAATGGTGGAGGGAAAGGGGACAGCTTCTGATGTGATGGAGCACCGTATGTAGAAGTCTGACTTGGCTGAGAAACGTTGACATTTTTACGGGGTAGGGTTGTCAACTCTACTACGCCCAATGTTCTACAGCCCTATTAAACCGGGACCTACGGCAAAGTGGATTCGAACCACTACAAACATTCATGGCACCGCAGGGACTCCCCGAAACCTGTGGCACCGAGCGCCAGACCGCTAGATACTCGACCATTAAGACCTATTTTATTTTTCTAATAAGGTAGTCCAAATATATTAGGTGTAGGGCTGACAACCCTACCCGTTAAAAATAAAAACACCCATCTCGAAATCTGCCATTAGGCAGACGGTCTTGGCCCACCATGGGCTGTTGAACCAACGAAGAAGTCCAAAATAATTATACAGTAAATTATACGCAGATTTACAAACCCATTCATTTCGTAATAGGCTATGCATTTTAATTAGTATCCTTCTGTTAATGGGGCCAGTAAAAGATGTATTCAAGCAATCAGTAAAGCATTTAAAAAGATCGCCCAAAATCCTTAAAAACCTATTGAGACATGTTAAAAATCGATAATAGATGATAAAAATGTATTTTTAACATAACTTATTTATTGCTTTTTCTACAGAACTTTTTTTTCATGGATTGGTTTATGCCTGCAGAAATTTAGTTCAATAACTTAGAGGCAGATTTACACACCAATTCATTCTTAATAGGCTATGCATTTTAATTAGTATGATTCTGTTAATGGGACCAGTAAAAGACGTATTCAAGCAAAAACGGATTTCCGTTATACGATTCAATATTAAAAAAATTAAACATCCACTGAAAACTCATATTATGCAATCGGTAATTAATTCATTTCACCACCATTTCCATTCCAAACCAACATAAAGAAAAAGAAGAGGGATAATAACAACGCCATAACAAAAAAAATTCGGCCATTAATTAGAATAAGAGCCGACGTGGACTTGTTTCGGAAAAATTCGACAGGTTTCCGATTGCTATCCGGACCAATGCGACACTGGTCGGCGGTTGTGCTGTTGTTATTCTCAAAGCAGTGTGTGTTGGGGTGTAGTAGTAGATACAATCCAATGTCTTCCAAGTTTCCTCTGTAAATTTATTTATTTTTTATAGGAAGTAAGTTAATGCTAAATATAATCTTATTTTGTCCCTGGAAATTAAAAATTTTGCTTTCTAACAAAGTAGTACAAAATAATTGAGTGTAGGACTGGCAATCCTACCGCGTAAAAAGAAAACATCTCCTGTCTAGAAGCGGCCTGATGGCCAATTGGCTAGCTATCTGGCTATTGGTACCTGATTGGTACTGATCGAATTCTGATGGTAGCATGGATGTTTGTGAGTGGTTCGGAATCCAAGTTAAACACTAGGTCCCTATCTAAATAGCTTAAAAGGTGCACAAAATGATCCGTAGAGCGACAAACCAAACCCGTTTTTGAAATATGCCAGTAGGCAGACGGCCTTGGCTCACCATGGGGCTGCTGTGTCAATGAAGAAGTCCAAAATAATTATTCAGTAAATAATAATTTCTTCTGCAAATTTTTTCACATCTACCAAAGTTGCTAAAAATTTAATCGTTACATTGCTGCAAAAATTTGACAAAAGACACTAAAAAGGCATGTAAAAAGATTGCCTAAAATAAATAAAAATCCTATCTAATCAAAGTAAAGGTGACTGAATTTCATTATTATTTTTTCAGTGAAAACGCATTTATTTCACCATACAAATGATAGTAAATTAATAATGGATGATAGATAAGTTATGTTAAAAATACATTTTGTCATTTTTAATTCATATTCCACTGATTGGTTTTCTGTGCCTGCCGAAAATTAGTTCAATAACTTAGACGCAGATTTACACACCCATTCATTCTTAATAGGTTATGCATTTTAATTAGTCTGGTTCTGTTAATGGGATCAGTAAAAGATGTACTCAAGCAAAAACGGATATTAAAAAAAATAAAGCATTCACTGAAAACTCATATTATACAATCAGTAATTAATTCATTCTACCTTTCCATTGCAAACCAACATAAAGAAGAAAGATGTAATAACAACGCCATGAAAAAAAAATCCGGCCTTTAATTAGAATAAGAGGTGACGCAGACTTGTTTCTGAAAAATTCGACAGATTTTCGATTGCTATCCGGACCAATACGACACCGGTAGACGGTTGTGAGGTTGTTATTATTCTCAAAGCAATGTGTGGTGTGGTGTGGTGTAGTGTGTTGTAGTGTGGTAGTAGTAGATACAATTAACGTCTTCCAAATTTCCTCTTAAATTTATTTATTTTTTAATAGGGAATTAAATTAATGCTAAATATAATTTTATTTTGTCCCTAAAAATTAAAATTTTGTTTTTTAACAAGGTAGTATAAAAAATAATGGAATGTAGGGCTGACAACCCTACTCCATAAAAAGAAAAACATCTCCTGTCTCGAAATCTGACAGTAGACAGACAGCCTTGGCCCAATATAGAGCTGTTGCGTCAATGAAGAAAAAGTCCAAAATAATTATTCAGTAAATAAATAATATTTTTGTAAAATAATTATTTCTTCAACTCATTTTTTTTCGTAACCAACCAAAGTTGCTAAAAATTTAATAGTTACTTTTATATTTTGAAAAATTGGATAAAAAGCACTGGTTGGTTTGTCGCTCTACGGTCCTTTTGTGCACACTTTAGTCTAATTAGACCGGGACCTATTGTTTAACGTGGATTCCGAGTCACTAACAAACATCCACGCACCTGAGATTCGAACCTGAAGCCTGTGGTGCCAAAGGGCACATAAAAAGCACAGAGGCATGTAAAAAGATTGCCCAAAATTACTAAAAATAACCTATTGAATCAAAATGAACTTCTATTTCAGTAAAAACGCATTTATTTCTCCATACAAATGATAGTTAATTAATAATAGACGATAAAATGTCTTTTTAGCATAACTTGTTTATTATTAATTTTTATTCATAAGTTTCTTTCCACAGATTGTTTTAGGCCATGCAGAAAATTAGTTCAATAACTTAGACGCAGATTTACACACCAATTCATTCTTAATAGGCTATGCATTTTAATTAGTATGGTTCTGTTAATGGGCATCAAGTAAAAAAGGATTTTCGTTATATAATTATATATTAAAAAAAAAAAGCATTCACTGAAAACCTATATTATGCAATCTGTAATTAATTCATTTCACCTTTCTATTTCCATTCCAAAAGGGATAATAACAAAGCCATGGAAAAAAATCCGTCCTTTAATTAGAATAAGAGGCGACGCGGACTTGTTTCGGAAAAATTCGACAGATTTCCGATTGCCATCCGACCAATACACGACACCGGTCGGTTGGTTGTGCTGTTGTTATTATTCTCAGAGCAGGATTTTTACCGGGGAAAAAGGAAGCCCGGGAATCTGGATAGTTTAGGAGGAGTCGTATTCGGGAGTTCTCCCGCATTCTCTGGGCAGTGCATCGCCCGAAGCCAGGAAGCGAGCTTCGTGGGCATAATTTAATAAAGTGGATGCATTTTCCATGAGTCTCCAGCACGTGTTAAAAATAAGCAAGAGCACTGCGTTGAAGTTTTCGCATGCAAAGTCGGGGTGCAGGATTCGTCAGAGGTAAAAGGGTAGGCGGTAGGGGTAGGGGTGGATGGGCACACAAACTAATAAAACAAATACACTCGTCGAAAGAATTAATAAGTGCGGCTAATAAAGTCGGAGACGCCTCGATGGGTCTGCAGTGCATTTATTCGCCCACTTTCCCAGAGTGCTTCTCGCCAGATTTATTCTTGTAATAAGTGTCCCCATTCTTGTTTGTGGAGTGATATCAACGTAGCTTATTACGACAACAATTGCCGGAGAGATGCGATGACTGTTTGCGTTTTACCTTTGTAGATAAGAATGAGGGATTTTAATATACATTCGATAGGTTGAATATCTTAAGAATAAATGTACATTCAGTGAGACTGTTTGACTGGCGTTAAATATTGTAAATCGGATAGATTTTATGTGAAACAGCTTAGCAACGGGCAATCAAAAAAAAAAAAAAAAAAAAAAAATTTAATATATTGGTGGGTTACTGATTTCTGAAATTGAGGAATGATTTCGAATTAAGGGATTAAATCAAAACTTAATTAAAATTTAGTGAAAAAAATTAAATCGCTTTAAAAGCAAGTTTGATATCAAAGTAAAATAAATCAAATTTAAAAATAAAATATTTCTTTAAAAATATTTAATCTTGTTGTGTTGTGGAATTATTCTTGTTGACAATTAATTCTTGTTTGTTGTGTACAGTGGAGTGATACTAACGTAGCTTATTATGACAACAATTGCTAGAGAAATACGATGATGGTTTGCGTTTTACCTTTGTAGCTGGAATGAGGGATTTTAATGCACATTCTATAGGTCGAATCTCTTGAAGTTAAATATGTATTCAATATGATTGTTTGACTGGTATTAAATCGTGTTGGATTTTATATGAAATAACTTAGTAAAAGCAAATATCAAAACTTTTTTTAAATAGATTGATGGGTTACTGATTTCTGAAATTCAAAAAACAATTTCGAATTAAAGGAAACCCTCCTCCCTTGCCTCAAGGGAGGGATAAATTATTTTAATTATTTTTTTCAGTATCATTTATAGTCAGCAATACTGAAAAAAATTTAACTTTTAATTTTTAAATTAAAAATGATACGTTTTAGTTAAAATTAGGCTACAAAATTAGTTTTAACATCTAAATTTTAGTCAAGAACTAAAGTTTAGAAGAGAAAAAATTTCCGGTCTTAAAAGGAAAGGAATTGGACAATATTGAATAAAATATTCTTCTCTAACCTAAATGTTTACTAAATCCTGATTTTGTTCCATGTTTTAATCTCAAAGTCTTCCAAATAAATTGCCACTAATATTTTTCAAAAGTAAATGATTGTAAAGGCCTCTAGAAAATACACCCAGGCCTTATGGGCCCCACTGGCACTGTAGTCTGCGCATTCGTAGTTTATAGCATTTTCAATTTCGGTTCAAAGCCGAAGTTTTTCATTTTTGAAGTAAATTTAATATATCTTTAAATTTTGATGGGTCTTACATTTATTCGCCCACTTTACCAGAGTGCTCCTCGCAGATTTATTCTCGTAATAAGTGTCCCCATTCTTGTTTGTGGAGTGATATCACCGTAGCTTATTATGACAACAATTGTCGGAGAGATGTAATGACTGTTTGCGTTTTATCTTTGTAGCTAAGAATGAGGGATTTTAATATACTACATTCGACATGTCGAATCTCTTGAGGATAAATATGCATTTAATATGATTGTTAGACTGGCATTAAATATTGTAAATCGCATATGAGTTTATATGAAACAACTTGGTAAAAGGAAATATAAAAACTTTTTTTTTTTAATAGATTGGTGGTTTATTTATTTCTGCCATTGAGGAATGAGTACAAATTAAAGGTTAAATTAAAATTTAGTAAAAAAAAAATTAAATCGCTTTAAAAGCAAGCTCATTATCAAAGTAAAACCTATCAAATTTTAAAATTAAAATGAAAAATATTAAATTTATACTGCTGTTGATTAATTACATAAGGCAAAACATCACAATTTAAAGAAGGGATGCACAAAATAATGAAGTTTTTGCATATACAAAAAGTATGCAAACACAAATAATCTACACACACACACAAAATAAAGGCCTCGTAAATTATCTAACATGTATCAATTTAATTTCTTATGCTGAAGAGCTATGTTTTCCATTTCATATATATATATATATATATATATATATGGGTCAATGTGGTACAATATAAAAAAGCAAATATAGATAAGCTTAATTTATTAGATGTTTTAATATTTCTTTTAAATTTTTGCTATAGTGTGGTGTGTTGTTTAGGCACTTAGCTTTAAAACATATTAACAATAACTAGTGTCTAGAACATTCTAAGCCTTCTTTTCCCCATTAAAGAATTCTAAGAATTCCACATCCCTATTTAATAATATTATAAAAATCCGCAAGTACCCATACCACATATAAACCTACAGGTTCAAATGCCTTTAGAGACTTATACAAGTTGGAAAAGGAAACACACATACGAAATGAATCAAACGCAAATTTTATGATTTTGAATATAAATAAAATGCCTTTATTAATGTTTACAATTTAAAATAGAATAAGTAATGTAATTAATATTATATTAACACAAGTGAATTTCTAGCAAGCTTTAATGAAATACTTATATATATATATATACAGTTCAGTCACATTAATGTGACCACCTGTCAAAAGCCTGAATATACACTCTTGCATATTCTGGCTTTAAGTGGAGTGTGGAATGTGGTATTAAGTGGAATTATTTATATATACTCCACTGCAATGTGCTGCCACCAGCCTTTTGTGATTGGTTATTTCACGTTGACGTCGAAAGTAGGTGGTGGTCACATTAATGTGACTGGACTGTGTGTGTGTATATATATATATATATATAAACAATTATAATTAAAAAAATAAGTGTCCCTACCTCTCAATTATAATACGTGCAATGTCGACCAGCCCAAACCCATTCCTTATGCATCTACCACAATTGTTTCGGCTTCAAAGTAAATTTTCATTGCAAATAAATATGTCAATAAAAATGTAATAAATTATTAATTTATATATTTTCATCAGTCAACTTTGAACGCCTATTTATTTTTATTTATTTATTTCTTTTTTTTTTTTTTTTTTGCAATTAAACTTTGAACGAAAAAAACAAATTTTTCACTTTTACGAAATGTTTCAAGTTTAACCCGCACACAATCGTGGTGTCCCACGCCTCCCCTTCCATATCTCAAGGACGGGATAGGTTATTTTAATTATTTTTCAGTATCATTGAAATCAACGATACTGACAGAAATTTAACTTTTAATTTTTAATCAAAAAGATACTTTTAGTTAAAAATTAAGTTACATATCTAATTAAAAATTAAGCTACACAAATTAGTTTTCACATCTAAATTTTAGTTAAGAACTAAAGTTTAGATGTGTAAAATTTCCCGATCTTAAAGGACTATGGTAGCACGCATTTAACTGATCCTCTAATTCACAATGAATTGAACAAGATTGAATAAAATATTTTTCTCTGATTTTAAATGTTTACTAAAGCCTAATCATGTTCCGCTTTTTAATTTTTCGTTAAAAATCTCAAAGACTTTCAAAAAAAAATTTCCGATGGTATTTTTCAAAAGTAACTGATGATAATGTCCTCTAGAAAAAGCATCCTAGACCTTTGGATCCCACGGGCTGTAGTTTGCGCATCCCTAATTTAAAGCGTATTCAATTTTAGTTAAAAGCCGAAGTTTTCACTTTTGAAGTAAATTGAACATATCTTTAAATTTCTTCTCTTTGAATAAAGAAAATTCAGTTCTCATATTTTTAAAAAATGTCTTTAAAAATTCCACCACTATGTTTTGTTTTACATTTTGTTCAACTAAGCAACTATAATATAGAGCGCAAAATTATGTGCTTTCCTTTATATTATACAGCGACACATTCTATGATACAAGATAAACACTGCTTTTTCAGTTATTTTTTTTAAACATTTGAACCTTATTTTGACGCTTAGCAACTCATTTCGAAAACAAAATTTTCACTACAGAGCATATCTACATTTTGTAACTTCTAGGTAAGAATCATTTGATTTTGACTCTCAATTTTTTTCCAGCAATATCTGGGAATAAATAATCAAGCTATGAAAAATTATGGTTATATACTCTAAGTTAAACTGAAATAAATCAGAAAAGGTAAGTTGCTAAGTTGTTTGGTTTGGTTTGTCTCTCTACGGTTATTTTATGCACACCTTGGACTAATTAAACCGGCACCTACAGTTTAAAATGGATTCGAACCACTGACAAACATCATGCTACTACTAGTATTCGAACCTGAAGCCTGTAGTACCAAAGGCCAGAGCCACTCCTCCCATCAGGCAGCTTGCTAAGTTTGGAGTATCCATTTCAGCCCATCTTTTACTTCAATAATTGCACAGGCCTAAATTAGCTAGCATGATAATATTCTTTATTTTAGAAACTACTTTACCATTTCCCCGATATTGGCAATTCTTCTTCACTGGATCGACAGCCCTACGGTGCGCCAGAGCCTTCTGCCAGATTCAGAAACATGAGATGTTTTTTTCTTTTTACGGCGTTGAAATGTCAGCCCTATGCCCAACGCTCTGCAGTCGTATTATACCGGAACGTACTGTTTAAAGTGTATTCCGAACCTCTACAAACATCCATGGCACCGAACCTGTGGTAACGAGCGCCAGAGCGCTAGTCACTCGGTCATCAGGTCCCTGATATGAACAGTTCATGTATCTCATACTTTCGAGTCAATATCATTTTTTTCTGGATTTTACTTTTTTAAATTTATTTAGTGCATAAAGAAACATAATAGCAAGTATAAAATTTACAGCAAATAAGCTTTAGGAAAAATAATGCAAAAATATTTTTACATTTGAACACTTGTACCATTTTTAATAAAAATAAGAATGAAGTATAAAAGATGAAGTATAAAAGTATGAAAAGATGAAGATGAAGTATAAGAAGTATAAAAAGTATAAAGGTAAGTATAAAAGTATAAAAGGTGAAATGTATTTCATATAATAAAAAATATTTTTAACTTTTAATCGTAAATGTTGAGTGGATTGAAATGCACAATCATGATATTAAAAGAAAATATTTGAAACAAAATTCAATTATGAGAAAGTATGCATATTTTAAAATAAATAATTTTTTTTGTAGAACTCTAAATTATTGTCGGGGCAAACAAATTTGCAGAGAAATAAATTTTCACAATAGCTTTTTAAAAATTCAATGCTACTAATAATATTTTACAATAACTTTTTAAAAATTCAATGCTACTTATAATATCGATATAAATACAAAATATACTATCTTTAAAATTATTTTAAATTTAGTATACATTAAGATAAATATTTTCAGGAAACAAACAATATTCTATGTTCTATTAGAGAAAATTTTATCTAAAAATCGATATTTAAAAGTCAAAATTATTTTATCACGATCCTTTACTTGAAAAAATCACAGTTTTCTATAAAAAGTCTAATTTAATTAAACAGCAATGCAAGTAAAATGTACAAATATTTTATACTATTGAACTCATTTACAAAATTGATTTTTTTTAATAATACCTATTATCTCGCTTTTTTAGCAGTTTTTAAAGAAATGAAAATGAATTAATGAATATTATTTATAAAGGACATTTTGCAACATAGTGAAAAAGAAAATTATTCAATAAAAGTAACTAAAATAAAAATTTTCTTTGATGACCTAAGTAGGAATTGACTTAAAATTTTTTTTTATATATTACTTGTTAAATTTTGACGACTCAAATGGACAACTTTAATTCTGCTTTGCAATTTTACCAGCAGAAAAGTCTGCACACCTCAGTAAATGGTTACTTTTTCTTGTTCTGAAATACTAATAAATACTTTTCGCGAGAACCAATCCCGTGAGCCATTATACGAGGCGACCAACATTCCATCCAAAGAGCCCATTTTCCGATGCAGAAAATCTTTTGCCAGTTAAAAGTCCCCGGAAGTAGCTATGAGTTATCTGGGCGCACTAAACGCTTTCTTTAACCCATTGGGGCCGAGGGAGCCTCCAATTAAGGTGAGAAAAATCGGTCCATAGGTGAAACATAAATGGTGTTTATAGGAGAATTGAATTAACTGACGATGACGCCGTTGGGCCATTAGAGCGTTTTAATGAATATAAATAGCTAATTGGATGGCGTTCGTAGGGTCGACTGAAAACGATTCCAGTGAGCAGTTATTGGCTCGGCGTCGCTCGTTTAGTTGCTTGCGTCTATGTGGGCGATGCAGCCATCTCTTTTTTTTTCTTTTTCTTGTTTAGATGAGAGAGCATCTATTTCGAAAAGTTTGAAGGAGGACCAAATATTTGTTCCTTGAAGGATAATTGATAAGACTTTTGCCAAGGCATTAAAAGAAAAGTTGGATTTCTTAATTGGCAGAACTTATATTAATCATTAAAATTTTGGTATGAATTTAATCATTCATAGGTAAGATTTAAAAATATAAATGTTTGCGAACTTTGTCCATACTTATTGAATTAATTGCAAAAAAAAATTAATTATAGGTAATTGGCAATAATGTTGAACAATATTTAAATTTCATCTTTAAAATTGCTTAACAAAACGCTTAAAAACAATATTTTTAAATAGGCAGACTTATTCTCCTATGGGTAAAAACTTCATGACAACCGACATTCGCCTTTTAAATATATTTCGAAATGCTGTATTTTCAAAGCAAAATACACAGTTTTTCTAAATTAAAAATAAATTTTAAATCAAATTATCTTAATTTTATTTTTCTAAAATGTTTATTTGAAGTTTTTAATTCTTCACATTTTTAAATAGATAGAGCTATCTTCAAATATGGTAAATACTTCATAAGAACCGACATTCGTCTTTTTTAAAATATTTCGAAATGGAGTATTTTCAGGGCAAAATACACAGTTTTTCTAAATATATTTTGACCAAATCATCTTAATTTTATTTTTTAAAACGTTTTCAAAGTATTAAATTATAGTCCATTCAATATTTCCTGCTTTGTTAATTATTTACAATCAAATTCTTAAAATCACTAACATGAGGGTTGTGTTCTCAACAAATGTATATAGGTATTGTTATGCTTTTAGAAAAAAAAATGTTTTTTTATAGTTATGAGTTCGTAGTAAGAGCAAAATAAGATGAAGTTATAAAAAGTATAAAAAGTGAAATGTATTTCAAATAATAAAAAATTATTTTTAACTTTTAATCGTAAATGTTGAGTGGATTAAAATGCACAATCATGATATTTAACGAAAATATTTCAAACGAAATTCAATTATGAGAAAATATGCATATTTATGCGTAAAATCATGAAATTTAAAATAAATAATTTTTTGGAGAACTCTAAATTATTGTCGGGCCAAACAAATTTGAAGAGAAATAAATTTTTACAATAATTTTTTAAAAATTAAATGCTACTAATAATATTTTACAATAGCTTTTAAAAATTCAATGCCACTACTAATATTTTACAATATTTTTTTTAAAAATTCTATACTACTAATAATATTTTACAATAGCTTTTTAAAAATTAAATGCTACTAATAATATTTTACAATAGCTTTTTAAAAATTCAATGCTACTAATAATATTTTACAATAGCTTTTTAAAAATTCAATGTCACTAATAATATTTTACAATAACTTTTAAAAATTCAATGCCACGAATAATATTTTACAATAGCTTTTTAAAAATTCAATGTCACTAATAATATTTTACAATAGCTTTTTAAAAATTCAATGCTACTAATAATATTTTACAATAGCTTTTTAAAAATTCAATGCTACTAATAATATTTTACAATAACTTTTTAAAATTTCTATGCTACTAATAACATTTTACAATAGCTTTTTAAAAATTCAATGCTACTTATAATATCGATATAAATACAAAATATGCTATCTAAATTAAAACCATCTTTAAAATTATTTTAAATTTAGTATACATTAAGATAAATATTTTCAGGAAATAAACAATATTCTACGCTCTATTAGAGAAAAAGTTTATCTAAAAATCGATATTTAAAAGTCAAAATCAGTTACTTGAAAAATCACAGTTTTCTATAAAAAGTCTAATTTAATTAAACAGCAATGCAAGTGAAATGTACAAATATTTTATACTATTGAACTCATTTACAAATTTTATCTCGCTTTTTTAGCAGTTTTTAAAGATGATCGAAGTAAAGGGTAAGTTTAAAAAATAATGGTAATTCGATTCATACACCTTTTTTTTATTATGGCCATAGTTATTCTGAGCCTCAAAAACCCGGTATATAATTTCACTTGAGAGACACTTTGCTTCGTTTGAATTTTTGATTAATAACAATTAATATAAAAAAAAAATATATTTTTAAAGTCAATTAGTACTTTTTTTTTCACTCTATTGCAGAAAGTCCCTTATAAATAATTTTCATTCATTTTTTTTTTTTAAAGTTTATCTGGCGCCATCTATTGGTAGATATATGCAACTTAAATCTAAAAAAACCTAAAATTAAGGAATTAAATTTAATGAATGAATTAATATTTGAAAAAACTGTATTCACATCAAGTGTCTCCACTACAAGTTCAAAAATCTATTTGAACTTGGATGGATGAATAAAAAGCATTTTATTGACGATTGAAAATTTGAACAAGATATATATATTGAGAGTGTGAGCTGATAGAAGGAATTGAAAAAAAATGAATTTCATACAAATTTTCAGATTTAATTTCAATTAACAGTTATGTTTAACATACAATTTTTTCTCGTATTTAAAAATAATAATAAAAGAAATACCTGAACTACCATGATTACCATGTAATCATCCAACAAGCTAGGTCTCTATCTCAATCATACTTAATCTTTGATCTTTTGTTGCTTTTTAATTAGCTAAATATACTTAATTATAGGTTTGGCTTGTCGCTCTACGGTCCTATTTTGCACACTTTAGGCTAATTTAATCGGAATTTATGAACCTACTGTTTAACATGGATTCCGAGCCACTAATAAACATCCATGCTATCGCCAGGATTCTAATCTGAAGCCGGTGGCATCAAAGGCGGGAACGCTGGCCAATTGGTCAGCTCGAAGAACGTGGAGTTATTTAAAACTGATCGGTAACTTATTATTTGAAATAAAATGTAAGGTAGGTTTATAGTTGTTTCAAGACATTTTCTGCATAGCAAATTCATCGTCAGTATTTTGGGTGACTTATGTGAAAAAAATAAAAGATAAATTTTTCTTTTCTGTATGAACCTTAAAAAAAATTAATGATAAAAAAAAAAGAAAACTTTATAAATTTAAGTTGGCATTTCTAATCGACGTCACCTAACAGATCATCAGCAGAATACCTATTTTCCAGTAATACTTCCCAAAACAAGCAACAACGATTCGAAGCAAGGATTCAAACAAGCCACTGCAAGAATTCGAACCTGAAGCCTGTGTTACCAATTGGCCATCAGGCTGCTACTTAATTATAGGAGAAACCTTATTAAAGGCTACTCTGTAAAAAGGATAAAGAGTTCGAATGAAGGCTTTTCAGTGGGTTGAATTTAGGTTTATTCAAACTATACATTTTTTCTCATTTTGATTTGGAGATATAAAAATGATATTTCAGATTATGACATTTTTCACTAATGAAAACAAAATAAATGTTCATTATCGCTTTATTATTTATTATAAAAAGTTTAATAATAACAAATCTTCTTCAATGGCGCAACAGCTCCATGTTGGACCAAGACCTTCTGCCAAATCCTCTTAAGATGTTGTTTTCTTTTCATCGTGTAGGGTTGTTAGCCCTACTCCAACGCTCTACGGTCTTATTAGACCGGGACCTAAGGTTTAGAGTGAATTCCGAACCACTACAAACATCCATGGCACCGCTGGGGACTAAATCGAATTGGGTGCCGAGAGCCAGAGCTCTAGTCACTCTACCATCAGGCCCCAATAATTAATCAGACAAATTAAAATTTTACTAGCAAAAAAACATTATTCAGAACATATACGTGTATTTATACATTTGTATTAAATGTACATTTACAGAATATATATTGCTGCTGTATCTCCCATATCGTCTTTCATTAAACAAAATTTATTTCATGACATTACTATGGCCTGGTTAGTTAGAACATCGTAGTTTTTAAGAAATTACGACTTCGATTCTCGTTCATTTACTACATACCACTTAAAACAGTAAAATAATGTGAACTAAGCTTATTTGTAGCCAGACTGGCTGAGTATGTGTTTTCTTTAGTTAATATATTTTGGCATACGTTTTACACATGGAAAGTTTCAGAAAGGCAGGCATTCTCGTCTTTCTTTTATGGGTGTCGTGTAACAGGTTACACACACGGTGCCTCTTAGGTAATGCAGAAAATACCACAAATCTGTTAAGGAAGTGGCGTCTGGAATAATATTCATTTTTTTTTTTTAGGTAGTAATTACTCAGCTTTGATATTCGGAAAAGCGTGAATAAATTTCGTTGAAGATGCATTAGGAGATTGGGATTCGAAACACAAAAGCAACTAAGAATGAATTAAGTTGGAAAGTGGGGTAAATATATTTCACTAATTTAAATAACGGCGTTGTAAAAAAAAGCAATTCAATCACATGCAACAATAAATTGTAGATAATATATAACATATTTAAATTGACTTCAATGAATTTAAGTTAAAAATATTGTATTAATACGTGTTAGTGAATAATGATTAGTAAAATATGACACGTTGATTGAACAATGATTACTAAAATATGACACATTGATTGAACAATGATTAGTAAAAATATTCTACAATACATTCTACAATGATTACTAAAAATAAGATTCATTGATTCAACAATGAATACTAAAATAGGATTCATTGATTCAACAATGATTACTAAAATAGATTCATTGATTCAATAATGATTATAAAATAGGATTCATTGATTCAACAATGATTACTAAAATAGGATTCATTGATTCAGCAATGAATGCTAAAATAGGATTCATTGATTCAACAATGATTACTAAAATAGGATTCATTGATTCAACAATGATTATAAAATAGGATTCATTGATTCAACAATGATTACTAAAATAGGATTCATTGATTCAACAATGATTACTAAAATAGGATTCATTGATTCAACAATGATTACTAAAATAGGATTCATTGATTGAATAATGATTACGATTGAGAATTGATTTGAGGATCACTAAGGCTTTTACATTAAGAAATAAAAAGTTGTTCATCAATTGTAAATTGACGAAAATAAGATATTGTGGCTAATTATTGTAATTTGCAATTAATAAAGATCAATTATCAATTTTATTTACTGTAATAAAAAGCAATGCCCATGATATAGAAAAGATAAAAATTAATTAATTCTTTCAACAATTAATTAAAAACAGTTAAAGTTAAAAATTAATTTAATTAAAAAAAAGGAATCTTTCAACTTATTTACTGTCAAGCATTATGTAAATTAGCTCTTAAACTTTTAGCAATGGTTATTTTCATAATAGTTTATTTTGTAAACGATGTCTATAATTATAATATAGTAGAAAATTATAAAATTATATGAGGAATTCTAGAATTTTTGATTTTAAACGTATTGTTGTACTGTTTTTCTCATAATTATCGTTCAAATTTTTGTTTTTAACTAATGCAACAGACTTAAATAAACTAGCTCCATTTAAAATTCATTCACTAATTCATAAATACAAGATGAACTCAAGGAAAAAAAAAAAAAAAAAAACGAGACTAACATTAACTCTAATCTCGCCGTGATTTCCATTGTGATTTAAGTCTTAGAGACAAATACTTTTTTTTTTTCATTTATATTTATTTTTTCTTCTTGCAAGGAAAGAGACAACGGCGTTTTCGGAGAAGGAAATACGCTCGGAAAGTAATAAATATTTCACTCCGTTGTGCTCCTAAACGACCAGCGGATATAAAAGGAGCAAAAACAAAAGAAGGCTCCGAGTAACATCCCGTTGCCCTGGAAACGGAGGCGGAGCTAAAAATGCGCCTTTCCATCAAACGCCGGGGGCCAATTCATTGGGCGACACGGAAACATACGTGACGCCATTTGACGCTGATTGGCCGTTGCGCTTCTGGAAACGGTTCTGGTTTCCTTGGCGACAAATGGACCGGTTGAATTGAGAGGACCTGAGGGAAAAGTAGCTTGACACTGCTGCGTTTTTTCTGAGCTCTGAGCTCAAGTTTTTTTTTATTTTTGTACTCAGTAAAATCAGTTGGATGTTCAATTTCCGCAGGATATATCTATATGGGTGTGGAATATATACACATTTCAACCTTAGGAGTTTTTTTTTTTTTTTAAAGGCCTTATGTTTCTTTCAATGATGATAGCGCCTGTTGCAGCTTTTCTTACTTATCATTTTCAGATTTTAAGAAAAAGGGGGAATTTGTGAAAAGTAAATTATGGTTCGTAATTGTTGCACGTCGAAGAATTTTAACAGAAAACGCAGTAAAAGCTTTCATTTGAGGCTAGAAGTTTGAAATGTAATAGGAACGCACGACTGGAACCTGATTTGAAAAGCATATTACATCTTCAATTTTATATACAACCATTATTCGAAAATTGTATTAATGTTTTCTAACCCAATGCAGAAGAAACAAAATTCACAATTGTGGCGAGCATTATTATACAATGCGGTTGTTTTACGCTAATTCCATAAAAAAAAACAAAAAAATGGCCTAATGGCCAATTGGGAGCACTCTGGCCTTTCCTACCACAGGCTTCAGGTTCGAATCCTGACGGTAGCCCGGATATTTGTTGGTGGTTCGGAATCCACGTTAAACCTTAAGTCCCGGTCTAATTCACCTAAAGTGTGCACAAAATTCCCGTAGAGAGACAAACTAAACCAAAACGAACGCGAAAACTTGTGGCAACGAGCGCCAGAGCTACTACTACATTCAACTATTATGCAAATATTTTAATTATAATGCTATTCTGTAAATTTGTAACTGATAGCCAATTTGCCGGAAGGATTTCTCATAAAATTACTATTATTCTACACTCATGTCCATAAATTAAGGATAATGAAGTTCAGGCAAAGAAAGAGACAGAAGCAAAACAAATTTGACTTATTTGTAAAGTCTATTTATTAAACAAAAGGTAAAGAGCAAAAAAGATGCTATATGTTTGACATAATTAATAAAAACTGAGATTTTTACTCCCTGGAGCAAATTTCAAAAAGAACCTATTTACAAAAAACAGTATAGCATGGTTAGTATGATGGTTAATATGGAGTATGTCTCCCGGCCTTACAACGCCGGGAGACATACTCCATACGATGCAATACAGGCCTTACAACGCCTAGGCATGCTGAGTATCAAATTATCAATCTGATCTTGGGGAATAACACACCACTCATTAAGCAATGACCTCCGAAGCACCGGTTGACAGGTGGGAGGAGGTTGGGAAACTGCAATTCGTCGGCCAAGCATATCCCACACATGCTCTATTGGATTCAAGTCCGGTGAGTATGCTGGCCAATCCATACGGGTGATATCCTCCAATTAAAGGCATTCGTCTACAATGTTTGCACGGTGAGGACGGGCGTTGTCATCCATAAACAGAAATTCAGCACCCATGGCGCCCTGAAACAAACGTACATGTTGTTCCAGAATGACATCCCGATAGATGTGGCCTGTCATCGTTACACTCTGAACATGCAGGTCAGTTCTGGAACCAAGAATAATTCCTCCCCAAACGAGCCATCCTGCACCACCGAAACGGTGTCGTTCAATTGTGTTCTCTTGGTGGTAACGGGTACCTGTCGCTCTCCATATGAAAGTCCGGCGAGAATCAGACTGCAAACTAAACCTGGACTCGTCGGAAAACATCACACCAGACCATTGTTGCGGTGTCCACAATGCATGCTCTCTACTCCAGGTTAATCGCAGGCGATAGTGAGTTGCGGTAAGTGGAACACATCTGACAGGCCTTCGAGCATATAGACCAATGTGCCCTAAGCGTCTGTACACGGTCTGCCTTGAAACTGTCGTACCGGTAGCTGAAGAGAGCTGACGAGACAGGTCTGATGCTGTGCTCCGTCTGTTTCTTTTGACAGTAACAGCTAAATACCGGTCCTCATTTGGCGTTGTAACACGGGGCGACCTGTGCTGTAACATATACTCACATTATCATCATCTTGGAATCGTTGCCAAAGCCTGGAGATGACACTCTGGGCGATTCCAAGTTCCTCGGATACTTCCAGCTGGGTACATCCACATTCCAGTCGTCCGATAATTCTACCACTAAAAAAATCATCCAAATGCTTCCTTTTGTGCCATAACTAAGCGTTTATTGCACTGAAGGCTTTTAAAGCTCTTGTGAACAATTTTACTTCTTTGCCACCCTTCCTTATATACCCCTCTCTTACACTCGTCATTGTGACGTATTATCCGCGCCATCTGGTGGTTTCCTATAATTTGCATATTCTTCTTCAAGATGTGTGCGATAATTCTACAGGTGAAATTTTATTTTACAGTTCAATTTCTGTGAGATTCCGAATTTTCTTAATTTATGGACATAGTGTATTTACTCGTACAAAATATTCCTGCGACCTGATGGTCAATTGGCTAGAGCACTGGCCTTGATACAACATGCTTCAGGTTCGAATCCTGACGGGGGCAGAGATGTTTGTGAGTGAAATCCACTTTAAACTGTAGGTTCCGGCCTAATTAGTCTAAATGACCGTAGAGCTACAAACCAAATCCTTAAAAATAAAACAACTAGCATCAATTTTAAGTATTAAGATCATATGATCTTGGTTTTTACAGAATCATTCAACTGATGCGTTTCATTTAATAGATACTTCGATTAAAATAAATATTGCAATATAAGAATGTTTAAGATTAGATGGACAATTAATTGAACAAATACTTAAGCGGACAATTTAATAATATAATTTTTTTCTTGGAAAAATAATGAATATAAAGAACAATAGAAATGTACTTAAACCGATAGATTTTACAAGTAATTATGAGAAAATTTATATATCAGAACGATAAATATTAAAACTATTTCACTCTAAATAATATTCCTTTATATATATATATATTTATATATATATATATATATATATATATATATATATATATATATATATATTTTCTTACAGAAAAATTATTTGAATGTTAATTTCTTTTAATACATTAACAAATTGTAGATGGACTGCAAGAATTTTCGTTTTCTAACACAGTAATGTTGCATATTCATGTAATATAAAAATACATTGAATCAGGGAATAAATCATTGATATGTATGTACTTTATGTATATTATTTATTTTATGTATTGATATGTATTTATTTTATGTATTGATATGTATTTACTTTATGTAATGACATGTACTATTTACTCGATATATTTTTACTTTATCTTGAATTAGATTAACAGTTAAGATTCTTAAAACGCATTTGCTTCCTAATTTTATTATTCAAGGAATCAAAAAGAAAATTAATCATAATTAAATATTTTGAGAATAAGAATCGGATATAAAAAATATCGGATCTAAGTTAATCTGAATATCATTCATATAACAATGTTTTCACTAATAATGCAAAATATTTAGTTTGTTTACGAGAAATATTTATGACATATGACATGTTTGTTGATATCATTAATGGTTAAATTATTTTTTTTTAGTGTTGAAGTTGCAACAGTTGATTTAATTATTACAAATTTTGAATGTATTTATATGTTTACTACAAAAGAGATTACAACTATAATTCATGTAATTGGTATTAAAAAAAGTTAAAAAAAATTTACAAGGACTATATTATAAATTAAATCTGCTAGTTATAAAAATATTTGTATTTAAATCCACTGTTTCATACATTAAAGTTGTTCCAAATGCTTTAAGAATTAGAAAAATTTGCCTATAATTTTTCTGACTTGTGAAAGCTTAAGTTGGAGCTTCTAGATCACATAAATATGAATTGCATCCCATAGAAATTTTAATTATTGGATAGCATCTATAATTTGATGAATGATAGAATTAAATTAATTAATAATTACCAATTTTAATTAATAAATAAAATGTTTATACATACAACTGTAAAGATGGAATATATTTAAAATCCAATATGGATAGAAGAATGTATTTTTAAGAATGAATTAAAATAAACAGAAATTGTTTTTAATTTTATGAAACTTGGAGAAATAACTAAATTAAATATTCCTTTATGCTAAATGTACAATTTCAGAATGCATTTATTCTGTTAAATTTAGTCATAAACAAAAAAAATCAATTCACTTAAGTGGGCCGTTCCAACTAGAATTGCAGAAATTTATTTATTACAAAAACGGAACATTTAGAAAATGCTATTTTATTTTTAATAAAATATTTAAAATGTTCATCTTAAATCATATTCTTTTTTTTTTTAATTTTATAATTTTTTTCAATCAAGCTGTTGCAAAGGAAATAGTTTAATTTCCAGCATACTGAAAAAATACTCATATTAAAGAATATGCGCAACATATTTAAAAATATTATTTTAAAATGATTTTTATATTTATTAAGGTTTTTAAAATGATTTTTAATTTTTTTTTTTAAATTTAAATTTTATTACAAACTTAATTAGAAACAACAAAATTATTCGATATGTGTTATTG
Organism: Caerostris extrusa; assembly: GCA_021605095.1. Taxonomy (NCBI): domain Eukaryota; kingdom Metazoa; phylum Arthropoda; class Arachnida; order Araneae; family Araneidae; genus Caerostris; species Caerostris extrusa. The sequence continues at coordinate 36,979 of BPLR01019844.1, forward strand.
CTATAAATAAGTGATATTTTAGTTTTATATCCAAATTCAAATTAGATTTATAATCTTCTACATATTTGAAATGTCTTAATTTTTTTTTTTTTTTTTAAATTTGCCCGTCATATTTGCGTCGTCGTTATTTGCGGTACAATTTGCTTCTGTACTATACAAGTTATCTGGGATACTATCTATTCATATAACTGCGGTACTATTTGTTAGTATAATATATAATAAGTTATCTGCGACGCTATTAATTTTAAATTGATCCTTTATTTAAAAAAGAATATTTTTTTTGATTATTATCAAAATTTTATATATATTGAAAGTCAAAATTATTGAAATTCTGAATTAAATGATTTAAGATTAAAAAATTACAAAAAATAATTATAACCAACATTCAAGGAATTTTAATTCGAATTTTTAACAAATATATTTTACTAAAATGTAAACAAAATATTCGTAAAAAAAATTTTAAATACTGAAAAGATTTTCGAAACAAAGAAAAATAAAATCATAATTGCACTGAAGAAATAAACTCTTTTAAAAATAAAGTGAGATTTTATTAAAAGGAGTGCTTAGTTTTTTGATTTTTTTTAATTTAATGCGTTTTATTTAAAATATGATTGCTTATAAATTCTCAAATATAAATTTTGCATTTCATCTGGTAACCATTGTAATAAATTGAAAGATAGCTGACATCAATTTCGATTTGTTATCTATATACATAATATAAAAAAGTATATATTCTTAGTTTTTTTTCTTTATATACTTTGGCAATTTATGTAATAATTCTCACGTTGATAGAAATCGTATTTTAGGAAATTTTTTGAGAATTAATATTGGCAACTCTTTAAATATAAAACTTAGTCGTTGTCAATTCAATTTCAAGTTTTATTAACAAAAATTTAAACAAAACAACTTAGAGTTTTCTTATGTACACCTTTTTAATTTAATGATGTTTTTAATTTTAAAGAGTAAAAAGTATATTGTGCAAAAGTATCACAGAGTGGAGTTTACCATTTTATTATAAAAGATAATTTATAGAAAAAAATAGCTCATGAGAAAACGAGAACTTTAATATATAAAAAATTAAGAACATTGCACTTTCCAGTAATTAAATACCATTGTTTTTATTAGAAAATTTGTATTTTCATAATCAGATGAAATGTGCTAAATTTGAATTAAACTCTTTTGATTTACTGCCATATAGTGAAATGATATTATTCATCAAACATCATGATATCACAGCTGAGCAATTACTGTTTTTATTATTTATAGAATTTTGGTGTTTAAATAACAGATGCAAGAAATTTAGCAAATGCATATAATAGGGCATTCTTTATAAGTTAAACAGATATTTTGATATAAATTAGATATGAATTTTCAGTTACGTTCTACAATTAATTTAAAAAAAAAAACTCATACCATGAAAATTGATGAAAAACTTTCAAGACCGAAGCTTTACTCAAAAATGAGTTGGGCATTATTTAATTGTGAAATGCTAATATTAGATTAAGGTTATAATATTATTATGTTTTAAATTAATATCAGAATAAATTTATTTATGTGCTCACAAATTGTAGCTCTTTCAAGAATATTAAATTTTATTAACTTTTAAATATACTTAACATAAAAGTAGACATTTGAGTGTATTTTTAATTATATTTCTGCATAAATGTATACATTTTTATTAAAAATTACTATTTAAAAATATTTTTCCTCTTAAAACGTCCATGTAAATTAATATGAATTTTAAAAAAACGAAAATGATATTGTAACATTGTTCCTATTGATTTGACTACCAAATTAATTTTAAACGAAAAAAATATATATATATTGTAAAACTTCCACTTATGCTGTTATTTAGTAAAACTCAATTCCTTTATTTTCATTTGCAGGGTTATTTTGTTTTTTTTAAAGAATCAACTGAATTTTTTTCAAGAGATTAAAAGTACAGTATAACCTTTTATTCGCAAAAAAGTATTATACTCTAATCTAACCAGCCTTATACAGATAATAATTATTAAAAAGCATCCTGCCGGATAATATTTGAGCATTTCAATTACTTTTTTCATAACATCTATCCCTTTTATTAATTATATGAAGTGCTTTAACATATGTCTTCCAAAACCATAAACTCGTTTTCTAGCAGGCTATGTCTTTCCTCAGTGCGGTTTCATTATTAACGAAACTGCTACCAATCTCCCAGATTTCATTAAATAGAAAATCTGCTAATGTTGGGCGATAGCAATCCCATTTATTTATCAAATGTGTTACAAGCATGGTTTCTATGATTGATCAACTCTCCCCTCCAAAAGTGCAGGTGTGGACCCTGAAGCAATATTATTTATCCAACTCTCTCTCCTTCACGCTCAAGTGGACCCAGTGTCACCGAGCTGACCTAATGACCCCTGTTTCGTCATGCTCCATTAGGGGGAGGGGAGGGGGAGAGAGACACAGTCAACCCTCCATCCCTTCGAAGACGGAGAGAGCGAATTGTTTTCTCTGCGAAGCACAACGCCGGTGACGGTAAATTTTAATTCGATTAACAGTCGCGAGAGCTATTGGCGGGCGATCACGTGAGGCGGAGTCTTTTCCTCCTCCTTGCTCCCCCGCGACGCGAGGGGGGGGGGATGGGGGTGGATGAAGAGATCGGAGCACGAGGAGGCAGCGAGCATCCATTCTCTCTTCTCAACCCCGCATTCTCTGCTGGCGGTTACGATTCGCCGCTGCCTCCACCACCAGAAGAGAAGGGAAAAGGGAAAATCGTCATTTAGTTAAAAGCAGGCCTTTGCAAGGTTTCGGGGTACTTCGCAGGATTGCCCGTCCACATCAGTCGGTCCACTCTTTCTATAACCTCTACACTCTACTCTCTTTACTGCCAAGTATTAACATCCTCTCTGGGTTCGATCCGTTCGATGTGCAGTTTGATTTGAAGAACTTGCGTAAAATAAAAAGATAAGAATATTTGTCAGGCCACCATGGCAGTTTAAAGAAAAATACGATCTTCTAGTTCGTTTAGAGAAGAATCGAACCCACTCGCTTTTCAAGATCCAGATCTTTTCGATTGGATCTCTCTCAGACTCTTCTGATTAGAATTTGATTAACATTCGATCACCATTTCGTTACTCCACTCTTCCCCTTTGGCCATCAGTATGGACTATCCGTACCTGAATCAGCCAACCTTTGACCCAGTTGTTCCCTGGGCACCATGGAACTGCCCAGCTGTCAGCTTCCTTGCTCTTACGCAGACTTGGGTTCTTGCAGCCAAATGACTTCAGCATACAGGTACAGCACGGCAGCAGTGCCAGGTCCTTTGGAGGTCCCACGGCCGTGGGTCCCCCTCCATGTGGCATGGTGGCAGCAAGACCCAGACACGACCAAGGTCCGGCTTCAGTCTTTAGCTCAGCAGGAATGGCTTTGCAGAGTAAGTATTCCTATTCTTATTTCTCAAGTAAATTATAGTATTCTTCATAAATCTTTCTACCTTAAAGTTGTTATCTAAAAACGTTTTTTTTTTTTTAACATTGTTTTAAACCTTATTTTGCAAAGTACTGAAAACAACCATTCTTAAAAATTCTCGAGGGAACTATAGAAAATATGACTTATACATGAAGATTTTCCGTGCTTCAGTATCCTCTTACCTTAAAAGTTTTCATTCAAACTTTGGATAGCATCTCCTCTAAGATCAGATATCCATTAATTTTTTTTAAAAAAGAAAGAAAAATAATAATGATGTAGAGATGGACGGGGGGGAAAAGATGGCATCGGCCATCAAATCGTTGGAACGTCTTCCTTGGAGCAAGGAGTACTTCTCCGGTCGGTGCAATCGGAGGAATGGGAAGCGGAACCTTTTGCCTTTAAACGCTGGGGCTTCGGTAACTCGGTTACCGAGGAGCGGGCGCGGGTGTGGGGCGGAGAGAGTGCTGAGGAGGAAAGGAAAAGGCCGCCCGGAAATTAAATAATTTGATAGCGCCAGGTCGATGCTGAATAATCCAGAGGATGACTATTTAGATCCCTGGCAGCTAACCTGATTTTCCTCGAGCCCGGATTCATATTTCTTCAGCCGGCCCTATATACGTCATTTTTTCTTGCTTAGACTCAATTTGGGCGCAGCTTTAACCCGGTTAGCAGAAGAAAGGCCAGACCGCCCAAATTTGATCATAGGCCATTGCCACACATAAATCTTCTGAAGAAAACCCTCCCTTTTTCTTACCTTTTGGTCAGAAGGTACTCGGAATAGTTCGGAACTGGTCTGCGGGAGATTCGGTCCTGCTTTTAGACAACCCAAATGGTTCCTTCATTTCAATATTTGTTTTTTGGAATACTTAGAATTTTAAATGCTGTACTACAGACTGTATACCATCTTACATGAATGTGTGTCTTGTGTTCAAAATGACTACAAAATTTAATGTGCTAATGGCATTGAATCTCAAATAGGTTCCTCTATGGATATTCTTGATAATTACTATTGAATCTCTAATTGAAACAGTGGATTTATTTTCTTCACTATTGCTTAGTTTCTGGATTATGTATTCGTTATATTTCGAAGAAATCCTTGTCTTCATTTATATGCATCTCACGGAATATAGATAATTTCAATCAGTTACATATTCACAATTGGGAAATATAGAATATAAAGCAGGAATTTATATATTTTTTACTTATGGAGAGTAAATATTTGCTACAACACTGGTAAGTTATCATGCTTATTTATGTACTTGAATTCAAAAGGGTAGAAAGATTTTAATTGGGTAGTTTTTTAATCACTAATAATGTTTTGTAAATATTTTCTATTATTAAAAAAATTGAAATTTATTGTTATATTATAATAAAAGTTGATTCTCTCATTGGAAAATATATTAATTTCTAACTATAGGAAATATCAAATTCTATTAAATATTGTTAATATCGTTATAATTACTTTCGTTCTCGTAAAGTGCGTAATGTTTAGAAATATTTTATGAGATATCGTTAATACTCGTGCTCTTTTTTCCCTTGGTATTGTATTTCATGAAGTACCTGATTTTTAATAGAAATGAAATAAGAAATATAAATAAGAATTTTTTTAGTTACATTTTCCATCTTCATTACAATGGAACTATAGGTATTTAAAATTTCTTCTGTTTAGATTATTTTATTAACATTAGAAAATAAGGAGCATATATAAAATTTAAAAATAAATATCCTTAAAAATAATGATTCAAATACAGAAATGTATTTAAAACAAATAACACTCACGTATAAAAATTCTAAATAAAAACTCATATTTTACTACAAATTATAAGTAAAATTAATTTGAATAACATTAGATTTAGATTAATTTGAAAATTTTGTAATCCTTATTAACTAATAATTTTTTGAATAAAGAAAACAATATTTTATGTACAGTTTTATTGCTGAAAGCAAAATAATTACTGTTATAGCTCAATACCACATTTAATTTTTTTATGAAATAAATAATATGATAAAAATATTCTAAATTTTATTCTTTATTTTCTAATTATTATAAGACAAAAAAATCTTTTTAATATTTAAGTAATAATTTTTATGCATAGTAGTTTAAAAAAAAATGTGAGTGATGTTTTTGTGAAATCTTTTCAAGTTATTGTTAAAATTTCAATGTAATTAAATAAACGAATAATTTATTGAAAGGAATGAAATAATGTTTTTTATAATACGCGTGTAATGTATTTTACTGGTTAGGATTCAATTTCTTTTGTAATGAAATCATATTCACTGATAATCCATTTAATACTAAATTTTCATTATTAATAATCCATTTCCTTTCTTTAATAGTAAAATATTAAAATTGGTTGGTACTATTTGTTTATGATACATTACATGAAAGTCATAAATATAAAAATTAATATTTTTATTAAGATAAACAATAAATAGATCTAGGTGTAATTCTGATATAATCTTAAATTTTTACGTTAGATTGCTGTTTTGCATTAGAATTGCTAAACATAAAACATTCAATTTTTTTAATTTTTTTTATTCGAAAATGTTAAATATTAAAATATTTTCCAAAATAATATTAAAATATAGGCGTATTTGAGAATATAAATTTTAAATTTTTAAATGATATTATTACAGAAGGCGCCTATAAAAATGTTTCACTTGGCTACGAAGTAATACTACACTAATATTAATTGACATATATTTTCAGTATTGTTTATCATTAAAAATTAAAATCAATACCAATATAAACCAATTTTTAAAGCAAAGGCACTGATTTTTTTTAAAAAGAAAAGTTATCCAATTTTCTATATAATTTTTAAATACGGTATTAGTTTTTCAAAAATTTAAAATACAATGAAAGAATTTAATCTATAAATAAAGAACAATACAAATTAAAAAAAAAAACTTCATAGATAATCCATTGAAGAACTATTTATACTTTTTGTTAATTTCACTTTTGAAGCTACAACTATTCAATTATAAAATATATATTTTTATGCAAAATATCTCCCAAATTAAACGTTAGATTTAAAATTAAATATACCGAAATGAATGATTTACATGAAATTTATCATTCGTAATTACATAAGAAGTTTTCTAACAATAGTTATTTGATTCTAACTTTTGTTAAAAAGTGAAAAAAAATCAGTACAATTTATGAAAATGAATTAATGAATTAATTAAATTTAATTTATGAAAGATTACTTATTTCGGAAATAGTTAATAATTTTAATAATTTTTAGTGATTTCGAATATTTATTTCTAGTTTTTTATTAGAAGGAAGAAAATATTCTATGAAAGAATGTAAATTTAGTATTTTAAATATTTTTTACTAATCAGAAATTGAAATATTTTTTTATCTATGTAACGTAGTTTTAATAATAGAAAATAACTTAATCGAAATTTGTCACAACATTGCATATTTTAACTGTTCTTACTTCATTTAACTTCTTTTAAATTACAGTTCATTTATTAAATTTTGATTAATATTTATTTTATTGGTAAGATTAAAAATCATTACTATCAAATCATTCATCATTACTTAAATCATTCATCATTAACTATAATTTTTTATTGTTTTGTATTCTAAAAGCTGTATATTTATCTTCCCCTAAAATTAAACTTTTATAATTTTAAAATGAAACAGAATTTTAGTATTCATATTATACTCAAGGAATGCAAATTGTCGAGTAATTTAATGAAAAATGTGCATTAGAATATTTAAAGTAACTTTCATTCAAATTGCGTTTTCAATAAGTCTATTTATATGCAAAAAAAGTCAAATGATTTCATTTTTCTAATATTATTCGATAGAATCATAATACTTAAGAGAAAATAGTATACAAATTAAGTAATCATTGTATTGTCTTTTTTAATAATATTTTATGATAATGTAGAAAAGAAAAAATTTTATGCATCAGAATTACAGCACATATCTCGAAGAACTAAATTTTAATAATCAAGCCAATGATATTTTAATTTTTGTAAAGCTAATTTTAGCAAAAATTAATTAGCGATAACTATTACTTTAATAAAGAAAAAAATCGAAGATTCAATAAGTAAAAGATTAAAATAAAAAACTAATTGTTCTTAAAATTTTAACAATTAACTTATATTTCATTAATGAATTTGAATTTGTAAAAAAAAAGTAAAAAAAAAAAACATGGATTCAATAAGTAAGAGATTAAACTAAAAATCTAATTGTTCTTGAAATTTTAACAATTACTTCATTTATATTTCACTAATGAATTTAAATTTTCAATACAATGTTCTAATAGTTTATGCAATTATATCTAAATTTTCATTTATCAAAAAATTAGTAAAGAAATGTAATTATTTTATTTTAAGATTTTTTTTTTTTTTTTTTTAGATTTAATCTTCAAATAATTCAAATTTACGATATGTTAGTCAAAGGAAATGTTTTTGATTGTCAAAAATTATCAATATTTAAAAACTAAAAAATTATTAAATTAAACTCCAAAACATGGAAAAACATCAACAAATTAATTTCATTTAATAAATTATTCATTTTGAAATTTAATTATTATCATTAGTAAATGATTAAAAAAAAAGTTATACAAATTTACAAGACTAAAAGTTTAAGTTTACAGATTACAAACTCCGAAGATTCAATAAGTAAGAGATTAAATAAAAAAACTAATTGTTCTTAAATTTTTAACAATTAATTCACTTAAATTTCTCTAATGAATTTGAATTTTCAATACAATGTCTAATGGTTTATGCAATAAAATAGTACAAATTTTCAAAAGTACAAATTTCTAATGATGAGAATGGTATAAATTTATGATGATGAAAAATATATAATTTTATGTTAAATTTTACCAGATATAACTTTTATTTTTAAAAATGATTTAAACTAAGAATGTAGAGAAACATATATAAACCAATGTTTTGAATAGAAAGACTGCATAAATTTGATAAATGGATGCATATTTTCAATACAGATTGCAAAAAAAATTAAAAATTCCTATTTATTTGAGTTTGAAATTATTTATAATTTTGAATTTATATAAACCTTCATGATTTATTCTGAAAGATATTTCCAAAAATAATACCACAATTCTTTTATTCTGACCTAAAAAAATTGAAGAATTAACTGCAATCTAATTTATCTGTAGAAAATTAATTCATTCTTAAACTAAGATGTTTTATAAGAAGTGTGTATAGCATTTAAATCCTAAAAATTTTTCAAAGCTTTAAAAATGTGTAATATAGTTGACCTATATTAATAAATAACAATTAGGATCTTTAGAAATTGAGTTACATTGCATATTTGAAACAAAATATTAAAATTGATTGATGCATATTTGAAACAAAGAATTAAAATTATCTGATAATCAAAGTAGTATTAAAAGTTAGCAAATTGCTATTAAAAATGTTTTAAATTTCAGTTTAGAATAATTAATTAAAACATAACACAGGCTATAAATATTAAAACTCATTTTTAAAAATTCAGATGCATCAAAAAAGAAATATTTTTAATCGCTATGCATTCAGAAAATATTTTATTTAACTTTAAATATTAACATAAATTTTAATATGGACACTATAATTATAGATATTATTAATTCACAAATATATACTTTCATTCAATCAGTTACAATAAATGTATACATCAATTAAAAAATGCATTCAAATATCACAAATTTACTTACGCCATGTTCTTCCAGAAAATTAATTCTATGCAGATGGATTAATTGTATTTGACTTGGATAGTTGCATTTATCTTTCTGCTATTTTTATTTCGATTTATATAAAAGACAATCAATTTAATTTCATAATTATTTTAAGCATAAAAAATTGTTTTATTTAAAATGAATATCAACTTCAGAATGTTCCAACATATTTTGAAAGAAATCGTTTGCGTTAAAAAAGAACTGTGTTTCAAAATAAAAATATCGTTGCCAAATTAGCAATTGAATAAAAAATAAAGGTAGTAATTTATTAAAATAGAATTATGACGCTCTAAACCGGATAACTAATTTTTGCTAAACATTTGAAATATTAGTTTAAATTTGTCCAATTAACTCCATAATAGTAGGGTTTTTTTTTATTATTGCAAAAATCTGATTTAATGGGAAGTTAATATACTGATGAAATCCAGTCAGTAAGAATTTCATCAGGATTTTTTTGGATTTCCTATAGTTATATATAGGACGAATTTCAATTTTGTATTGTTATTCATATAATTATGGATATTTGTTTCCTCGCTCATTTTTTTGTCCTTGATCAGTTTTTTTTGTTTCCTTGACCACTTTCAATATTTTTTATTGGTTTATTTTTTTTTTTTTTTTTTTTCACGAACTATTATCATTGGTTTATTCGAATTTCTTTCAAGAGCTTTTTATACATAATATTTTTAATTTCTCTCGCAAACTTTATTATAATAATATTTATCTAAATTTCTTTCACGTGCTATTAATTATATAATTAAATAATGTAAAATTGTTCTAAAAGATCGTCTGGTAAAAGCAAAGATAGTTTTATTTCAAAGTGAAAATGAAATTTTCCAAAAAAAAGAAAATCGTTTGGAATTCTACAGTTATTTATTTTTTAAGATTTCTGTTATGAGCTTTATTCTTACATTAAATTCTAAATTTTATGAATAACCTGTACATTTGCCCGACCGATTATATATTTTGTTTTGAATAAGTAAGTTATCTGTTTTTATTCTTGTTATGTTTAATTTTCTTTCATAATCTTTTATAAATTGCCTTCAATTTTTTCCTTTGAAAAAGTTTTTTTTTTTGTTTCTTATTTCAAATTAATTTTGATAAAATTATTCCGAAAAATATTCAATGATTATGATTAGAGTTTATTATGAAAGAAACTCCACTGAATTTTCGTATAGAAAGAATTGAATTAAAATGTGATTTATTTTTTATAAATTTTATATTTATACTATCTTATAAGATTATTTTATAAAAAGTAATTTAAGGAAAAAAATTAATTAAAATAAGAAATGAAAATATTGGAACTAATAGTATTGCTTTAAAAATGCTCTTTATCTCTAAAATAATAAAATTTATTTTTTATATTGATATCACTTTCAAATATTTATAGAATTTTCATTAGAAATCTTTTTTGATCAATGATTTTTAGTAATCTATACTTAAAATAAGAAATCAGAAAATATGGAAATAGTAAATGATAGTTAAAACAAAATTTCCAAATCAAAATAGTAAATCTACATTTTAATTAGTAAATAAATTTTAATAACAAAATTATAAAAAAAATATTATTTTATTATTTGAAAAGTAAGTCCAATTTGTTAATTAACTGAATAGTAAACAAAAAATGAAGATTTATCGATCTAAATAATTTATATTATCTATTTTATCAACTTTTAAATATGAATTATAGTTTTATGTCTTAATCAAAAAAAAAAAATGTAATAATTGTCTTCTAATTCGTATATTACCCTTTTTCAATAAAATTTTGATTCACCTAATTTCTTATTACACACGCCATTTGTTCAAATCATTTGATAAAAAGTTTCTAAACCAAATAATGACAATTGATTGTTTTGAAACAATTTAGTGAGAATAAATTTTTCATTTTATTTACATTTTCTCTTTAAAATTTTGGATAAAATTCTGTTCGAGATAATTTCTGTTTTAAAAGAAATAATAAATGATGAAAGAATATATGCTATTCATAAAAGTTTTTAGATAAAGTTCAATAAGAATTTTTAAACTTCTTATTATTAAATAATTTTTAATACTTAATTGGATATCCACAAACTTTAAGAACACTTTCTTAATCATTTTTCTTATCAATTCGAACTAATTTGTTAGTAAATAAGGAGCCATTTTGTTCAATTTTTGTGTTGCATATTTTATATATTGCTTTAAAGAAATGTTAGTTTTCCGAGTTCTATTTTCAAATTATAGCCGAATATGTACTATTGTGCTCAGATATGGAGACTGAAGAATTATTTCAATAGCTTATTTGCAAACACAAAGCAACCTCAAACGAAAATCAGGCGGGCCATTTTGTTCCATGCCTAGAATCATTATTCTGATCGTACTTGAAGGCATTCTATAGATCGAAAGTTTTGATCGGTGATTTTAAAATTTGGAAATAGTGAATAAGAAATAGTTTAAGATGTCAATATATTTGTACTAATTTATAGTATCGTAAATAAAGTCAAACTTATCTACTCGAGATGATGATATATACGAAAACTTATATATGTTTACCGAATTGAAGTAACTCTCTTTTGAAGTTCGTTTTTTGATTTTCCAAACCATTATGCAATATTTAGTTTTGAAAGCATTATTGCTTTTATCAGCAAATATGATACTGTAAGACCTTTATGTTTATAGAAAATCGAATCTTTGCACTAATGAAAAAAAATTTCTATTTTGGCATTTGACCGTAGTATCTGGCTGATCAAATAATTATTTGAACTGTGTTTGCAGTTACTCATATTCCGCAACATCCTTGCAATAAATTTTGTAACCTATAACATTGGATTTGTATTTATTTTTCGAATGATGATTCACTTCATTCCATAAAAAACTATATTGACCTTGAAGAACTTGATGAAATCTTGATTTACTATTTATTTTATGATGTTTTTTATAATATCTTATAATGGACAAAAAGGTTACGGAATCACTTAAACTAGTAGTTTTGAAGAATTTGTTTTTAATAATATAACAAGTTCAAATTAATGATTAATTCACGAATTTCTAACGAAGTATACTTGACTAATCTTTAGCCATTGAAATATTCTAAATAAATTTTAGAATAAAGCAATTTATTATTCTAAGTAAACGATTTTATTTATTGGTAAATGATTAATAATATTAGCAAACAATCTTTTCCATGGCTAATCTTTAGCAATGGAAATATTCTAAATAAATTTTAGAATAAATCAATTTAGTATTGTAAGCAAACGATTTTATCTAATATGAAAATATATTTCTTGGTTATGTTCGAAAATTAGTGTAAAGCAGAAAAATTTTATACGAGTCTAAATCATAAAAAATTTTCGTAAGATTAATTTCGGCTTAAAAAAATATCCTTTTTATGAATTTTTCAAAATATATAAAAAAAATATTCTATGTAATAAACTATAGAATAATTGTTTGAAGTAAATTGAGATTCCTTTTTATGTTACAATTATTAGAAATTTTTAATTATTTCTTCTGTTCTTAGAATTATAAAAAGAATCATGCATATAATAACTGTATAAGAATATATAGAAATGTATAAGAACTGTAGAATTATTAATTTACTTGATAACTCCGGTTTTAAAACATTTTTATTAATTTTTTATTTGATTTCTATCCTTTAAATATGAGTGAGAATTCGTATAATTTTAAAATAAAATTTTATTTTTTAAAATTCATGATTTACTTTTATATATCTGAGAAAAATAAAAAATAATTCTAAACATATGTTAAAACTGAAGCTCTCAAATTTGTATCGATATTTTTCAGGAAACATTAGAGAAAACATTAGAATGAATTAATTATACTACTTATTTTATTTACTGATGAAATTTTACATTTCAGAAAAGATCCATTTATAATGATCAGGGTTTGTAAAAATAAATTTGGGTGTAAATAGTGTCCTAATGTGTGTAATAACAATATTTGTTTATATTTTTATGATAATACATCAATACATTTATTTATCGTAATCATATAAAGCATTATAAAAACATATGTGTCTTTCAACAATGATAAAAAAGGTTTTATTTTAAAGATCCCCTATATTTTTGAATTTGTTTAACTTCTTAGAAATAAAATTTAGGAATATATGAAAATATAAGAATATACGAAGAAAAAAAATTAAAATATATGAAAAATTAAGAAAAAATTCATGCTATGGATTTCAAAAATCATTTTTTTAAATTACGCTTCACTTAAATGTCGTGGTTATAGTAAATTTTTATCATACCAAATGTAATAATAATGTTTGTCACACTATATCTATATCATAACCAAAACTTTTTCTATGAAGTTTTATGTACTTATGGTTCTTACACAATTTTTAAGATTTTATTACAATACATGAGGTTTATTATTAAATTCTTTTTTAATAACTGTAAATGAAATATATTATGTAAAGTTTTCTATATGGGTTTAAAACGCAGGGATTCCATAAAGTAATGCTTTTACTACGAAAACATATAATAAAAATTAAGCAAAAACAAAATGATCAATTTTTGACTTAAATAAAGGGAATGTCGTAGTTTGGTTCATATCATTTTTTTGATATTACAATTTTAAATGAAAGAAGGATTCGAGTTATTCCATCATGAGTTATTAGACAATAATGGAATGAAATTAAATGTTCTCCCTATAAAAAGAAAACCCGATTTTTAAACGAAATAAAAAAATGTGTGCTTAATTTTGAATTTTTAAATCAAGTTAATTTTTCTGATGCAAAGGGTGTTTTTAATTAGATTTTATAATCTAGGAGACATTGTGGACTCCTTATTTATCTTACCAAGTATGGAAGAGATTACTGATGCATTTTTTTCCTTGTTGTACATTGGTGTCCATTCCTTCCGGAAGGGCTTTTAGAGGCAACTACCCCACATTGATATATTGCATGGGAGAAATCGGAAAACTCTCCCTAGACAGACTAACTATCGATGCGAGACGCTTTACACATACACTCTGTCACAATAACCATCGAATCTCCTATTTCTGAAAGCACTGATATAAGACGCGTCACTAGCTAAATCTAACATCCTGCACGGTAGCTGAACATGTTCTAATAAATCATCAGGCGGGAAATGTCGATAGTTTGAAATAGGCCTGCATACATGGGAGCTGGCAGGCTTGAGCCAAGTAAAATTTGTACCCGTATACAAACGTAAGGCCACTTCCTACTTAAGTCCAATTGCGTTTTGTTAAATATTTAGTATTTCAACGAATCAGTGTTTCTTTTATCAGTATGAATTTCATTATTGAGTTATTGTTGTTGCATATGGCTTTATTGGAACTCAATCCATATAAATTTGGCCGCTTACCGTAGAATCAAAAAGAACATATAAACAGACATACAAAATTACAAAGAGAAAAAAACCAGACATTCTTAACAAAAAATAATCAAAAGACCTTAAAAACAAGTCAAATGTTCTAAAGATACAAATTTAAAAAGCTAGAAGCACCATAATTAAAAGGTCGTGTGATCAGGAGATGTTTTCCTGGCGCTCCAATAAAAAGTACACAAATCGCCATTCTGTTGTAAGTTAAGAGTCCATTCCCGAGCAAATAAGTAGATGAGCCTTATTCATTTTTATCTGTCTTGCATAAAACACATACAGAATTCACAATCCCTATTTTGACCAGATGTTCGGCCAGGCAGTCATGTCCAGTTTTAATCTAAAATTGGCAGCAGCCTCTTTGCAAGTTTTTCCACTCAATTTTTCACACTCATCCCTGTTTATCTCCCAGGTTTTTCCTTTGGTGTTAGATAATAATTCACCAATATATGAGGACTTAATTTGATCCCTTATAGTTCTCCTAAAAAGAGTCAAGAGGGCTCTCAAATTCGTTAATGCTTTGTTTTGTTGGCCCTACCCCCAAGACAAAATTCTGGTGACGTGTCTGGTTTGAACTATATCTTTGTTATAAAATGTAAAATCTGCTTCAAATTAAAATAATGAAAGTTTAACATCATAATGAAAGGGATTTTTCTTGTAAATGTAAAATGTAAGAAGATACGTTTTAAATCAATACAAAATATATTTATCCTTTAAATATTAGCATTCTATTTATAGAGATTACAGAGTGAAATGACACATTTTCAAACCTACTCATGATTATCATCAAACTATTCCATGTTAACTTTTAAACATCATCAGAATTTTTTTTTCTAATGCAGCTGGTCAATACTTAGACCATGATCTTTTATGCCATAAGGATTGCACCGACGTTATACACTTAGCACTACCCAGGGAGCGCGTGTAACTTGAAGATACGCTACGTAGAGTGATAAGCTACGTGCGTGTGAGCTGAAGATAAGCGTAGAATATTAATGCCCCTGTAACGCTCTACGATTATATTAGACCTGAAGCTATGGTTTAAAGTGGATTCCGAATCACTACAAGCATTCAGGGCTCACATGGCTCGAGAGCTCTAGCAACTCAACCATAAGACATTCTAATAGAATGTATTTAATTTAAATACACTTTTAAGAATAAGAAGACATTCTAATAGAATGTATTTAAATTATATACATCTATTAGAATTTTAGAGGCCATCAGCCCCCACTCCCCATCAGAATAATATTCTATATCATTCTTATTTTCTTAAGATCTCCAAAAGACTGCAATATGTTGCAAAAATGTTCCAATTCCAGCAACATCAAACTGAGAAGAACTTCATCGTAATTCAACCTCAGAATTATTTACATTACAGGAAAACTGGCTTTAATTGGTACATACTTCATTTTATTTCGTGTGCAGCCAAGGTAAAAATGATTAAATGGAATCCCTCCCACTCAAAAAAAAAAAATAAATAAAAGACACACACTCAGAGAGAAAAAAAAAAACATTCATTGACACAAATTCGAATTAACCTTTTCTTTCGCTACAAAAGATAAACCGCCGGATCCCGGAAGAAAAGCAAGGGGTTTTCCTGAACCACCTGTTGGCCTTGAGTTTTTGCCGCCAACCAGCTATCAGGGCTAATTAAGTAACCGAGAATAATTAGCAAAAATCAGATTAGCACTAATTGCAATTCACTGCCATCCTTTAAGCGCATGCTAATTCTCCCATTCTTCAAGCACGGTAAAAGATCCTCCCGTTTTCCACCAAAAAGCTCAGGTTTTCGCTGGAGCTTTTGTTCGACCAGGATTTTGCGCTCTTTGGCAAAAGATATTTTTATCTCGTTTTCTTCTTTCTTCTTCTTCTTCGGGAATGAAGGAATAATGGAGTCTAATTGTTTGAGATGTTCACCCCCTTCCACCCCCTTCCTTATTTTTTTCTTTCTTTTTTACCTCCCACTTATTGTTTTGGAGGTAATTAATTCGTTAATATGGTGAATTAACGGACTGAGATTTATGAGTGATACTTTTTCGTCTCTGTTTGGAGAACTTATACGTGAGGTTTCGGTTGTTATCGAGTGGACTGCTCATTTCATTGGACCGTGTGAAGTTTTCTTAGTAATTTATGGTTATTATTTTTTCATGATTTTAACTATATTTATAACTCATATAAAATACAAGTTAATAATTTATAAATAAATTTAAAATAAATAGGAGTTGTTTTAAAAGTTAGTGTGGTTTGTTTTTTGTTGGTATTGTAAGGTTGATGTTATTTTTAATTTAATTGTATACATAGAGCTTTCATCAGATATTCAGGTTATTTATTAATTTTGTAAACTATGACTTAATAAAAGATAACAGTTTATTTTAAAAATTTGAATTAGACGCCCAATATTTTTGCTGCAATTTAAGAATTTTGTATGGTTTTAGTGTTTTAAATCCGATTCCCTACATGAAATTTGATTGGTAAATCAATATTGATTACCATTTTTATGGTATTCAATGTCGTTGTTTCTTGAAATTCAATGTTGTTCATTAGTTTTTAAATTACTAATTTTATAAACAATGAATGAATAAAGGATAATAGTTTATTAAAAAAATTTGAATTAGAGGCCGAACATTTTTGTTGCAATTTGAGAATAAGTGTATGAATATACGTGAATGTGGTTTAAATGTTTTAAATCCGGTTCCCTACATGAAATTTGGTTGGTAAATCCCAATTGTTTATAGTTTTTTATGGTATTCGATGTCATTGTTTCTTGAAATTCAGTATTATTTATTAATTTTCAGTTTATTAATTTTGTAAACTATGAACGAATAAAGGATAATAGTTTATTAAAAGAATTTGAATTAGAGACCGAATATTTTTGTTGCTATTTGTGTAGTTTGAAAGTTTTAAATCCGATTCTCTACATAAAATTTGGTTGGCAGATCACTATTGTTTACTATTTTTATGGTATTCATTGTCTTCGTTTTTTGAAATTCAATAGTATTTATTAATTTTCAAGTTATTAATTTTGTAAACTAAGAACGAATAAAGGGTAAATATTTATTTAAAAAAATTTGAATTAGAGGTCGAATATTTTTGTTGCAATTTGAGAATTGTGTGTGGTTTGAATGTTTCAAATCTGATTCGCTACATAAAATTTGGTTGGTAGATCACTATTGCTTACTATTTTTATGATATTCACTGTCGTTCTCTTTTGCAAATTCAATAATATTTATTAATTTTCAAGTTAGGAATTTTGTACACTTTGAACGAATAAAAATAACAAAAAAAGTTGCATTAGATGTCAAATACTTTTAATGTTATTTGAGAATTGTGTTTTTATGTTATTTCTAAATTCGGTTCTTCACATGGAATGGTTAGCAGATTTTAATGATTTACTATTTTTATATTATTAATGGTATGGTATAAAGAGCAATAATTTATAAGAAAAAAATTTGATTTATATTAGATGCTATTATGTTCTCTCTCTCTCTCTTTTTTCTTCTTCTTTTCATTTAACTCTTTAAATGATTTCTTCTTTTCTAAATTTACAATAAAAATAAAGTTGATTTAATAAAAATATAGTAAACACTTGTTATTCCAATAAATCTCAATTCAGATTAGTACATATTCACAAACAAGATTCTAATTACCTACAAATTAATTAAACGAAGAAAAATTATTGATATCCTAATACTACAATTCTAAAATATCTTTTATTCCGAATATGTTCAGAATAAATTCATTGTAAAATAAATTTTAATACAATCATGTTCTCATATATTTTTTAAAACTTAATTGAATTATCAATAAAGAGTTAGTAAAAAATCATAGTGTGATTTAAGATAATGTATATTTTAAATTTAAATGATTTATCAAGTAAACAATATTCATAATAATTTCTATTTTAAAAAAAAAAATTTAAAATCAGCTTCGCAGCATTTTAAAAATCGAGTTAAACAAATATCAACGAGCTTTTTATCAGATAAATTTTCTTTCTACATAAACAATCCAATGATTATTAAAAATAATCAAACATTGATACTAAAAATTAAAAAAACGAACAAAGAACACATTTCTTTTTAATATAAAGCTATAACAGTTTTAGTACATTTCAAAAAAGCAATTTGTATTGACAGATTTTATTTATTTATTTTTTTTAATTAATTCACCGAGGTTAAGTTTTTTATTTTTCACCGAGGTTAATTTTTTAATTTTTTTAATATAAAAATGATTTACTGTCAGGAGAAAAACTACTTGTATTATATTTATTTTTGTATTTGATTGTGATTTCATATTGTGTTCGAATTATTCACATTTCTATTTTTGTATTCGATAATGATAACTAATTTTTCTTGTATTATATGTGCTACTTGTAAACTATCTATTTTTTGTATAATAATGCTATTCGTAATATAATAATGCTATTCGTAATTTTGTAATATAATTGCTATAATAATAATTCTATTTTTGTATAATAATTTTGCGTAATGAGCGTTGTAATAATAATATATTATAAGTACCAGTTCAAGAAGAATCTTTCTGAGTATATCCTGAAGGAAAAAGTAAAAAAAGCCATTTTAGATATTTTTCAAACAAAAAAAAAAATGAACTTCTTATTCTAGTTTATATAAATATGTAAGAATGAAACATTTACCAATTTTATATATAATTTTAATTCTTGATATACATTTTTTATGTATTTTGCATTAAAATGCAAAAAAATAATTTATTTGTTATACAAAATTAAAGAAGGGAAGACATCATTTTATATTATATATATGTGTATGTGTATAAGACAAATGGAAAATTATCGTTAAAATGAAATAATGATAAAAGATATTCATTAAAAAATTATTGTAAAGGTAGAATTCTAACATAAATATACGAATGCGTTTTCCCTTCAAATGTGAATGTGTATAAGACAAATGAAAAATTTCCATTAAAATACAACAATGATAAAAAATATTGATTAAAAAATTATTGAAAAGGTAGAATTCTAACATCAATATACGAACGTTTCCTTTCAAATATTTCTTCTAAAATTATTATTTTCCGAATAATTTAAAAAGCAAAAATATAATTTAGATATTTCATTTCATTCATTTTACTCATTAAAATATTTTCAATGAAAAATTTACTCTCCATTTTAATTCTGGAAGAAAACCATTTCTAAATATAAACTACAACAAAAAGAATTCTTCAAATTCAATCATCTTGAACATATTTAATGATTTCATCACGTGAAAACCTCCAGTTCAACAAGAAACCTTTTTGGGGCATAAGTTTAACATCACACGTAAGCAAGGAACGGTAGCACATTTAGAATTTTTCAAAAAAAAAAAAAAAGAAAAACTAAATTTTCAGACTTTGTTCATTAGAGAGTGGCAACACTTTATTAGAGCGAATGCAGTTTCTCTCTCGAAATTGAAACCGGTCATACATTTTAATTATAATCTTCCTTCCTTCCAGTCGCGTCGGCTTTTTAAAACATAATAAAAGTTTGTTTTGCAAGATTAGTTTTCCAGCCAGGAAAGCTAAGTTTGCACTTTGATTAATTAGGCATTGTTTCCGCATCCCTTACATGGCCGTCTTTTTTTTTTTTTTTTTCTTTTTAACTCCCCTTCCCTTGCAGAGCGCTTTTCAAATTAGGGGCTGCCAACTTTTCTAATCTTATCAACAACCTAGGGAAAGTGATGAAACGGAGTTGATTTTAATTTTCCTGGTTGCCAGTTTCGTAACCAATTTTTTTAAAACTGGTTACGACGAGATGGGATGTTATTTACACTCTCCGGTGTTTCGTACTTTCTTTTTTAAAATTATTTATTTATTAAAGTTTTTTGCTTAATAACTACCCTAGCCCCTCAAATTCAATTGAGGTGCGTCCATTTCGATTTCATTATCAAAATCGCATAAATATATAATTCAAATTTGAACGAAACTTTTGTTATAGAGATAAGTCAGATCATTACATCACATTGATATTGAATGGATTATTTTCCTCTTCCATTATTTTACATAGAGCATTTCTATTTTTCTAAAATGGCATTAGAAATCTTCAATGGCATCTTCTTACCAGATTTAAAAACATTATGTGCCTTTATCAAAATCATACAAATATTATACAAATTTGAACGAAATGTTGGTTATATAGATAATTGTGATCATCAGATCACATTCATATTGGATGGAATTTTTCCCTCTTTTTTAGAACGGCATTAGAAAACTTCAATGCCAGTTACAACTCAGAACCGACAATTCAAAACACCAGAATTAAAACCATTATCAAAATCGCATAAATATCGTGCAAATTTGAACGAAATTTTGGTTATATAGATGATTCAGATCATCAGGTCACATTCATATTGGATTGATTTTCTTCTTACATTATTTTGCATGGAGTATTTTTACATTTTTTAGAATGACATTAGAAAACTTCAATGCCAGTTACAACTCAAAACAACTTCAATTAAAACCATTATGTACCATTATCAAAATCATAAATATTATACAAATTTGAATGAAATTTTGGTTATATAGATAATTCAGATCGTATTCATGGTGGATGAATTTTTCCTTCTTCCATTATTTTACATGGAGTAGAATGGTATTAGAAAAATTCAATGTCAGTTACAATTCAAAGCAACTTACCAGAATTAAAACCATTATTTACCATTATCAAAATCGCATAAATATTATACAAATTTGAACAAAACCTTAGTTATATAGATAATTCAGATCATCTAATCACATTCATATTGATGGAATTTTTCTTCTTCTTCCATTATTTTACATGGAGAGAATGGTATTAGAAAAATTTAATGCCAGTTACAACTTAAAAAAACGATAACTCAAAAAATTTACCAGAATTCATAGTTGAAGTTAAAAAACTTAACTTGAACTGTATAGTATTAAAATTATTAATAATTGTTCAACTATGATAATTGTTATTTCTCAATTTTACATTTACTATGTATATTTTTTTCATATATTTTATTCACTATGAATTAATTATGTATATTTTTTTTTCATATATTTTATTTACTATAAATCAACTATGTGCATTTTAGCCTAACTGCTAATTTTTTTAACAATTATTAATTCAAATAAAATTTTGTGGTGCTTTTATGTTATATCAGTGATTAAGCTATTATTTATGAATTGATTTATATTATTATATGATTTGTATTGATATAGGATCATTTTTAATATAAATACATTATTAAGAAATCTCTTAGAAACTCTATTAATATTGATAATTTAAATGAATAAAATTAATAAATATAACTGAAGTACAATAATAAATCAAACATTTGTATCATGAAATATATTACAAAAAATAGTTAAATTCTATTTACATCTGCACATTAAATAGTGAAATTTTTATAAAGTCAAATTATAATAATAATAACTTTTATATTTAACAAGATTTATTTGCGTTGTTAATATGAAAATTCTGAAACAAATAATAATAAATTACAATTTTTTTTTATATATTTAACTAGACTTATTTACAATGTTAATAGGAAATTTAAAATAAATAGTAATTGAAAGTGTAACATTTTTTTGCATTGATTATAAGTGGACATTTTAGAATATGAAAGTTTATTAATTTGATGTTTTACTTTTATATAAAATAATAGTTTTATTACAAAAGTAAAAATATTGTAACAATTAAGCTTATGTTTTTTAAAATTATTGAACTCAAAAAAAAATATTTTAATTTACTCGCAAATTTATATCTTTCTTATAATGTATTCATTGTTTTTAAATTTATAAATACTTAACAGACAATTTTAATTTAGTTATGTAAACTGGTTAATTAACAGTGCATTTTAATTAAAATGATAAATTTGTTTAAATGTTTCCCTTCTATTTAATGCATTTTTCTATACACAATATAATTTGTAATATGTACTAATTCTTTCCTTTTATGCATAAAAATTTCTAATTTATTCATAATTAAAATTAATTTTTCGGATTAAACTATTTTTCATCTATATAAATATTTATAATTCGATAGTATTTATATACTATATATTAAAAAATAAATACATAATAAAAATAAATAAATAAATAATATTGATTAAAAGATGTCTTCGAAATAAATTGCACTGTAGTAAAAAGTTTTTACATCAAATACAAATTTAAAAAGACCACAATGCATTTTCCTCCAATAAAATAATCTTTTATTATAATTTATTGTAATTAGGGTTTATATAAATGTTTTTATTTCAATTAATTTTCATGATGGAACTTCCTTTCTTATTAGTAATAATAAGCAAATAATAAATAGTTTATTTTCAATTAATTTTCATTATGCAACTTCCTTTCTTTAGTAATAATAAGCAAATAATAAATAGTATATTTTCAATTGAAAACCTTTTTTTTTTATATATATATAAATCGTTGATATGTTTGTTTTCAATTGCAGAGTTTGTTATTTGTAAACAGTTTAACATTGTAAAAAAATGCAATTAATATTAGTCACAACATATAAATTCAAAAAGAATTTATATGTTGTGACTAATATTAATTGCATTTTTATTCATACTGCTGTTAAAGGAAATTGCCATTTTGCACTATAAACTGTTTTAGTTGTCAAAATCTAATTCTTTGATAGGATATCTTTTCCTACATCATTTAACTCTATTTTAACGCCAACTAAAAAGTTTTCTTCAAAATCATCAGAAATTTTTTATATGGTTTCAATTATACAATGTGATCCATCTATTTGTCTATTATTAATAATTTTTAATGATTGAAAGCACATATTTATAATTACTGGTGTGTATAGTTCAATTCATTTTCTATACAAAAAAATTATAATCATGGTAAGTTCTCCATGTTGTAAACTGTTGTCATGTTTCGTAAGAAACTCCAGCTTAGTAGGATAATCTTGTCAAAAATTTTCTGCAAGATTCGAGCAAGTGTTACTTAAAATTTTCTGTGATACCATCCTGTCCTTCAACGCCATGTTCGTTACATCATTCTCTAAATTTCTACATTAAATTTCGAATCGTCATTTTAGTTGATATATTTATGGTTGTGAATATTTTTTTCTAAACCTAATGCATATTGCAGTGTAAGACAAAGTCTTGCGATAATCTTCAACGATAAAATTTATTTCTTTATCGACGATCCAGGACGAAAAAAAAGGGCGTCTTTTTTTTTAAAAATAAAAGGAATAAAATTGATGCTGCAGTTTGGATATCTGGCACTATCTGTAGAGCATTAAATGAGTTATAGGTTCCCCTGTAATACAAGTATTTGCTTTATTTATAAATTCATTAGTAAATTCAGTATATAAGTAAGTATATTCAGTAAGTTTATTTGTAAATTTGTAAATGTATATCTATTTTTTATTTATACAGTTGGAATTGTAACAATTTACATGAAACTTCTGGTTTTAGTATGGATAATATATTAATACCAAGTTTCATACACTGCATTTATTTTGAAATAGCTTCTCTCTCTCTTTCTTTAATTTACTCTAAATTGTCTGTTGTTGAATTTACTTTAACCTATCTACTTGTCGAATTTAATATACACAGTCTATTTGTCTAATTTACTCTAAATGTTAAATTTACTCTAAACTGTAATCTAATTGACTGTCTGTTGAATTTATTCTAAACTGTATTTGTCTAAGTAGCTGTCTGTCTAATTTACTCTAAATTCTCTAAACTATGCAATTGTTTCTAAAACTATCCAATTGATTTTAAACCGTCTATTTTTCTAATTTACTCTAAACTGTCTTATATACTTTACTTTAAATCCTATGACTAATTTATTCTAAACTATCTTATCTAAACTCCTGAAAAATTTACTCTAAATTTTCTAATTGTTTCAATGTACTCAAAAGTTTCTGTTCTTTCTGTGTGGACGAACAGGTGGCCTGCCCTACAAAGTGTACACTGGCCACGACGGCGTGCTGACGGAGAAGAGGAAGCAACGCCGAATCCGAACCACCTTCACGAGCTCTCAGCTCAAGGAGCTGGAGAGGGGCCTTCCAGGAGACACTACCCGGACATCTACACCAGGGAGGAGATAGCCATGAAGACCGACCTCACGGAAGCCAGGGTGCAGGTGCGTGTCCCTCATATGCATTACAAATCCCCTTTCCTCCCTTTCTAACAAGGAAGAAAAAAAATTAATCCAATTCTGAATTTCAAGCATCGTTATTTCACTAAGCGAATCCATCTAAGATTCTTCTTCAATAAAAGTTTAAAGTCCTAAACAATCCTTTACTTTACATCTCACTTCACTTCTTCACTAACCCTGTAAAGGATTATTCCGAATATAATCATATCTCGTGATTAGAAAATTAATTATCTTATTCTTGACTAAAAGGAGCATTTTAGGTGACTTTGCATAGTATTAAAGCTAACAAGAGTTCATTTGTGATATCATACATCTTACAACTATCATTCTATCACGATTCCATGTTGTTTTACAAAGATTAGACTCGATGTCCTTTAGTGCTCAAAAGAGGGGTGAGGCGCTGAGTGTTATTTATTGCCTATGATATCTTGCATTTACTTTGTGGTTTTGTTTTCAAAATGAGATAAAATAAAGGCATTTTTATGGTTAATATCCGAGATGCATCGTATGATGATCTTGAAAACTACGGAGATGAATCAGAGGATTAATAACAATAATCCTCTAATTCTAATATAATAATATTAATAAATATGATACGGTAATTTGAAGCTGCTTAGAAATTTAGGTTGCATGTGAAAAAATGATGAAAACATTAAATATCAGCTCAAATATGGTAGCGTATTAAAAAGAGTAAATTTATTTTCATAATAACACTGTCTTAACCAATTAATTTGATATAACTTTTCTTGAAACATAAATTCAGTTGAATTCCTTATACAAAGATTTCAAAATTAGCTTTCAATTAAAAGGTAAAATGCTAATATGACTTAAAAAGTGCATGGATACATTTTTTATGATCAATGTACAAACATTTTAATACTTTTCAGTAAAGCTCATATGTTTCAAATTGTGTAAGTAATTTCTATTGTCTATGTCAGACATTTTAAATTGAAAGTTATTAGATTGAGAAGATTTTTTGCATAGAATAAATTGGTTTAATTTTCGTTGTTAGTATAGTTATCATATATATCATCATCATCAATAACACTACAGCCCAGAGTGGACCAAGGCTTTCCTTTGAAGGGATTTCCATGCATTCCTCTGGGTGACCATGGTCTTCCAATTCTTAACCTTTAGTAGAGCAAACTCTTCGCAACCATTGCAACTTGGGTAGCCTTCTTTCTTTTGTCCCTGTGGCTTTGCCAAAACAAGCCTTTTTACAGCCTTTTTACGGCCTTTTACAAGCCAAACAAGCCTTTTTTAATCATTCATTCTAAATATATGAGCAGCCCTGTTTAATCTATTGATCTGAATAAATTTTATAATATCTGGGTCTTTAAAGCATCTATGTGTTTCTGCGTTGTATAGTCTTCTCTAACGATTACTTTCCCTAACACCTCCAAGAATAGCCCTTAAAATCTTCCGTATCATTATATAGTCTTCATTAAATATCTGGTATCAGCTCCTTTAATGTGACACATCAAAGAAGAAATTTGTTCGCCCATGTAACCACTGTAGAATTTTTTTTTTTTTAAATCCTCTATAATTAAATAACCTTCCAAACTAAACTAAGTCACCTTTGATTTATTAAATGTAACTTTTATTTTATTAAATGTATTTTTAATAACCAAACTAATCACTTTAATTTATTTGATGGATTTATATGTAATTATTAAGTACAATTGCATATAAATCCCCCATATTATATATTCGAATATGAAATAGTCTAACCAAAAATTGTAGAATGTTCAAAGATTCTATAAAAAAAAAAATCCACTGAACTTCCATACAAAAGCCTAATAAATCATCCCAACAACGTGGGGAGGGGGAAGTCATTTGGCAAAAAAAAGGAAAACGGTTGTTTCCTCATTTATACCACAAAAAAAGTCAAACCAACACACACTCTGAAATAGACTTCCCACCCGAAGGCTAAAAAAAGGCAAATCCAACAAGTCCCATTCACACGCACGGGTACGCGCGCGATGTACCACACACTTAACGCAGCTGTACACGCCGGTGTGCATGCGGTCTTACAGAAAACTGTCAAAGTCGAGATGACTGATTCTTGGCTGGTCGCGTGCCGTAGGTACTGTCCCCTGATTGCCCCCTTTGTACCAGGTCGCGTGTCTCTTTCCTGTTCGGATGTGGACGTTACCACCGGGATGGGGTAATGAGTTCCTGTGTTGTAGACGGATCGCCTTCCTATGGGCAAGGGGGGTGGTCTGGTACTGCCCACACTCTTGTTGTTCCAAAATGGGCTCAGTGGGCGGTTTTGATTGCTGCATTGTCGTGCGTCGGGAAGAACGGAACAACTTGTCAACTTGGACATCGTCTGCCTTGATGGAGGTGCTATCTATCTTTTCCTGTTTCGATCCCCCTTTTTGTTGAGGCCCACCGTTATGCCGATTTTGGGAAATCAGTGGTTTTGAATTGGAAAAGGGCTAAAAATAGGGGGTAGATAACACGTCTGTTTTGAATTTGTGGAAATGGGCGTGAGTTAGAAAGAAATGTAATGGAAAGTAAACACATTTCCATGAGAGCAAAATTAAGCTTTGAGCATTATGATTCACACACAATTCGTAGCATGTAAGTAGAAGTTTTTAAAATAGTTTTTAAGTGCTAACGTTATAGAAAAAGGATTAAAATAGAAATAAAGTTAATAAAGTAATATAATTATACTTTAAGATTTTCAATTATACAAAAATTACTAATTTCATATACAGAAGTTACATTATAGTTACTTCTGTATGGGAACTTTTAGCAATAGAATGTTTTAGAATTTAAAACTATTTTTTAAGTTTATCTTGTATCGTTATGTTCAATAGGTGGACATAAAGTAGAATAGAAATCCACCTAAATTACGAATAGTACTTCAATGACTTAAAATTTATGTGCTTCATAATATAATTTACACAAAATTTGCGTAATGATTCCATGGTAATTATTATCAAAAGAAGAATTTGAATTTTTGGATTCAAGTACTTTTAAACGTTAACAGGATTATTAAAATCAAAAGTATTAAATCTAAAAACAAAAGCTAAATTTCGACATGTCATATCGACAAAATACTCCCAAATTGTGGGGAAAAAAACTTATTACTTATCATAACGAATTTTCATCCTCATAATTGCATTAATCTTTACTATCATTCATTATTATTGTTATGATAATCCAAATTAATTTTGGATAAAAAAGACAATTAATTCTTTAAAATATAAAATATTTTTAATGAATTCTTTCATTTTTTTATTAACAACAACAAAGCAGTTTTAAACTACTTATTTTATAATACTGTCCGAATAGAACCGGAATTAAATGTTATTATAAAAACTTTTTAATATATTTAGCCATGAAATGGAATAAATAACAATATAAACAATTTGACGGCGACTAAGATAATTATTATAGCACATAAACCAATAATCAATATCGCTATCGTATATATATTCTCAATTTGTAAGTTATTTTTAGTATTATAAGTTATTTATATTACCAGCTTTTAATATTTTTAAAGTTTGAAATGAAGTCTTTTATATCCAAATTGATTTTTAATAATCCAAATCTTCTTTACACGCCATTCGATATAAATGGATACAGCGCATTATAACTAAATAGGGCTCGAACGGAACATTTCATGCTTTGATTACATGTCCACTAAACGGAATTTCCGTCCTTTTACGAGGCAGTAATTCATGGTCGTGTGATTCTTTTCATAACTCTCCCACAGCGTGATTCATCCGGCTTTCTTTCACATCAACGTCGATGAAGAGTGCAAACATCAAATAACATTTGATGTATAAAAAAAAAGAAATAATAATAATTTTTTTCTCTTTGTACTAAAACATTGAATTTTTATCGAATTGCAAGATCGTTTGCACCAATCTTTTTTTTGGTATTTTTTAAAATTAAAGGATACTTTAAAAATCTATTATAAAACAATAATCCATTGTTTATTTTTTATCAGCATAAATCTTTATATAGAATTTGTTTTGTTTTTACGTAAGATATCAAAAAATTAATTAAAGATTTATCAAAAACTTTTACAATATTTAATTATTTTTCAATATTTAATCACTTTCAACGCATTCAACTTGAAGTCTTTTTAGGAAAAAAATCGGTAACTTATGAAAATTCTAAGAATTTTGTAGAATTGTTTGATTAAGACAGTCTTATAAGTCTTACGAAAACAATAGCTTTGTTAACAGTTTACAGTTATTATTAAAAACTGACAGCAGAAATTATTTATAATTAGAACTGACCTTCGACCCATTGGCTCTTTTTAACAGTTAATTTTTATATGCTTAAACGCTTATGAATATATGTTTTATACGTTTTTATGTACATAATAATATGCACATAAACAAAAAAACAAAAAATAAAACATAAAAAATATATAAATACGTTAATAAACGTATTGTATTTAAACATTAAATAATACAATACGCAAGCGTATTTATGTATAAAAGTAAAGTATAATACATAAACATATACAAAGTATGAAAGTTAAGGTATTGAGTAACATATAAATTCTACAAATATTTACATAAACATATTTAAGTATAACTAACATATGTTATTTAAACATAATGTAAAATAGTAAAATTCTTATTATACGTTTATACACAAATACATTTAAGTTTTAGGTTTTATATGTTAGATATTAACTTAACGTTCACACATTTTATACGTTTATTTATTATATTTAATTTTTATATGTAAATACGTTTACGTATTGTGTTACTTAATGTTATACAACACGCTTATGTATTTATAGCAGATTATACGCATATTTATTGCGTAAAAAAGTATACAAGAAGTAGAACGTTTGGGTTACAGTTGTGGGGCTGTCTGCACGGTTATACATATGTTATAGAGTCTTCCTGTTGAAAATTCATAGTGTAATTTTTCAATTTGAATCAATTAAATTTTAACCGTTACATGACCAAAAATTACTAAAAAAAAATTTATAATAAATTATTCTTTAATTAAATAAAAAGAACAAAGCAAATTCATTTAATAATGTGCTATTGCAATAAAGTCAATGTTTAATTACTTAGAGATTTAAAAATTGAGATCCCATAATATATGTAGTACTCTACTCTTTTGAAATTTTTCTAAATCGCAATTTGCAATTTTCATCGATAAAATTACAAAAGTAAAATTTTTAATGATATATAGGGAAGTTCGTGTCACATCTAGTTTTCCCATCATTATATTTTTGAAAAGGAGATGATAAATGTTTATTTTATTTGATCTGGAGGAATTTACTTTCTTCTTTATGTTATTTATTATTTTTATCCTCGGCATGATTTCTAATATTTATTATCAAATTGGGAAAATAATTGAATATTACCCAAAAGTAAAAAAAAAAAAAAGAAAAATATTATGGACATAAACATTCAGCTATCGCAAATTTGACAAAATATACGATACTACTTTTTTCAATTTTGTTCTAAATTCTAAAAAAATTATTTAGAAAGTGTTTAAAATTCAGATAAAAATAAAAAATATTATTTGTTTATTTTCAGTTAGTTAGCACTTCTTATGCCCAAATATAACTAAAAGATTATTATTTTAATTGGTATTCATAATGATCATCATCTTTCATAATGATCCTCATCCTGATCATAATGATCATCATCTGCTATGAATTCTTAATAAAATTATATCATCTTGATCTATTCACCATTGATCTCTGATACATAGGTAAGATGACCATCTCACTTCACTCTTTGTAATTTGATATATATATTCCTAAAAGTGTCGAATAATCGAATCTCCTTACCATTTTCCATTCATTTTAATTCCTGCCAAGATATTCCTCAAAAGCTTTTCTCTCAAAAACTCCCACAGTTCAGGTTTCAGAAGCATACATTAGAATAGGTCTTATGATAGTTTTGTATAATGAGGAATATAGCTTTTATGTATAGATTTCCATAATAGATGTCATAATAGGTTTTTCTATATATTGTCATATACAGAATTTCATGATTTTTGATGATGAATTTCATGATTTCATAATTTTTGAGGAATAAAGATTTCATGTATTTTATATCACACGTACATTCATTGGTAGCATACATACCGTTGTTTTCAATACTCAAAATAACAATATTTTTTTAGTACATTTTTTAATTAAACTTTGGTTTCTTTCACCATGCTTTAATGATGTTATAATTCGATATATCTAATCTACAATTATTAAATCTTATCATTAAATTGTTAAATTTATGTATTGTTTCAAAAAAACTTAAAATTTTTATGTTAGTTTAGCAGTACTTAAATTGTGTTATTATTATTGAGGATTTTAATTTTTTAAAAATATTTACTGTATTTCTATTAATCATTAGGAAATAAGACATTTTTTTCTGTTGTTTACAATGATTTAGTATTAATACAAAATTTATTACAGTTTAGATGATTGCTTTATACCATCTTCATATTTAAATCAATGTATATTGTTATTTCCTAATTAGATTCTATTTTGTTGTTTGACTGTTGAATTATTGTTTTCTATGATTAAACAATGTTATCAAAACAGTTTGCCTGTAAGTCATTTAATTGTAATTTGTTAGGTTTTATACATGTTAATTTTTAGAATAATGGAATACTTCAAATGTTTTTTTTTGCCTTGGGCGATATTTATATAATTAATATTTCAAATGATGTTTTTTAAAGGTTAAATAATATTCTGTTATTCGATAATATTAAATTAAGCTTTAAAAATAGCAAACAGAAAAAAATACAAAACAAGTTTGTTAACACTGCAATACAATAGATACGCGCTATTTATAGGCATAAGTGCCAATTTTGTACAATATGCATCGAACAATTAACACTTCAAAATTGCATTTTTAATACTTTTTTCCTTTCTTATGGAATGTTACATTTTAAGATTAAAAACTATGGAATTCAAGAATAATAACAATAGGAAGTCTAGTTTTCAATTCGAGAAATCTATGAATTAAATTGTCACGAAATGTTACTTTAGAAATAAATGCATGTTTATGCTGATAGTGCACACACACATGGGCAAAAAAATAAGAAGTCAGATAATTTTATTTTAAAAATGTATGATTATTATTTAAGAAAAAACAAGTTCTCAACAAGGTGATTTCCACCCAAACGATATTTTCTCTCATACGATTTTGGGGGACCACAGTGTTGTCATGCTAATATACCTAAAAGTTGCGCACCATTTTTACGTTCCCTTCCAATTCGAGTACTAAACTAAGGAAGGGAATCGTTGGTATCTCGTATCTTTTTCCAATTTCCCCCGACGACAATAAAAGACCCCATCTAGTCTGCATTGCCATAAAACCTCGGGCCCCTCCCACCATGCCATCCCGACGTCATAATACATCACGGAGATGCGCCTCGCAGTGATAGCTTCATAGGTCCCAGCAACAAATACTGTTTCTTGCCCAACCCCCTTCCTTCCAGCCCTCCCCCCCTTGGTTTTGGGACTGTTACTACAGTAGCTGTGTATATATCCACAACTGCTCCAACACGATTTGGCATTGTCCTCACAATAATCCTGCTCCTTTCTTCCATTCCCCCCTTTCCAAATAAAAGGGCAATGATGCCACCATCTGTTACACGCTGGCATGGATGATTTCCGCAGTTTTGTTGGGAGAGAGGAGAGATCGGGGCTGTATTTAGGAATAGGGGGAACCGAGAGAGTTTTGTGGGGTGTTCATACCCTTATTAAAGAGTGTTTGTGCATATATTACAGTCTGGAGGACTTGGGTGATGATTTCATTTAGTGTTTTTGCCGGTCCACTTACCACTGGCTCAGCTGTGTACTGACGATCTGCTTGGGTGGTGATTTGAGTTGTTGTTTTGACGTTGATGCCTCTTTTTGAAATCTAAAGAATCCTTTTTTACACTACAATTATTAGTACTGATTATACAACAAAAATTCTATAAGTTTAAGTAGCTAATCTTTCACTGGAATAGAAAAAATTCAACGAATTTTACACGTTGATGTATATGTTATTCTACACAGGCCCCTCTACCGACTACGGAGTACCAATGGTACCAATGGTATACCCTTAACCTCCTCATCTTAATTCATATATATAATTACGATTATTATTGGCTGCTTAATATTAGTAAAAGTTGCAAGATAAAGATACAAAAATTGAATATATGGTACTTGAAAATTATTTAAAATGCTAAAATAAATAAAAGTAAGATAAAAATTAAAATTAAAAGAATTTAAGTTAAAATTCGGTACAATTAGGGACCAGTTTTCGATGCCATAAAACTATTGAGGAATGATATAAATATTGTGATATGCGGAACGCGTGGGATTCGTAATGGTGAAACTGAAAAGCAAAAATTAATGGCTCTCCCCCTCAAAAAAGGCCGATTTCAGAACCATACTTCTGGTATTTTATTATTTTTTTTTTTTTTTACAAGATATGCTCTATAACTCACAAAAAATAAATAATAATAAAAATATTTGTAAAAGAACAAGTTATGACTTTTTTTTTTTAAATTCGTAACTTTACAGTTTTCTGTTGATTTGGTTTGGTTTGTCGCTCTGTGGTCATATTTTGCACGCTTTAGGGTAATTAGACCGGGCCCTACAGTTTAATGCGGATTTCGAGCCACTAACAAACATCCATGTCACCTCCAGGTTTTGAGCCTGAAGTCTGTGGTACCAAAGGCCAGAGCGTTAGCCTATTGGCCATCATGGCGCTGTTTGATGATTTAAGATTGCTTTCATATTCTTGCATAGTTTCATATAACTTGCATAGAATCCGCACAAAATATGATACTATATTTCCACATCTTTAATGAAACTATATCAGGTAAAATTTGATAAAAATAAAAACTTAAAACTGCCTAACCATAATTTTTTATGAGTACAGAAATCTACAAATACAATTTTGAAATTTAATATATGATCTTGATAAGCTGAAAGCTAGAACTCTCAAGTTATCGTTAAGTCCAGAAAGAACAAATTTATGATCTTTATTTTAAGAATTAATAAATGGTCTTGATAAACAGAAATCTAGAAAGAAATTCAACAAGAACAAATTTCATAGTCCTTTCATTTAGATAAAGTCTTAAGTAGTGCAGTAAATTAAAATCTGTTTTATAGCTACCTTTTGCTTAGAATATTTTAAAAATAAGATAATTTGCGCTTATCTCAAAACAACGATAAATTTTTTGTGGTCTATTATCATGAGTTTATTATAGTTATATTTTTAATATATTTTGCGAAAGATGTCTCTTATAAAGTGCAATATAATAATTGAATATTAAAATAAATTTTTAAATGTAAATTTTGATTTGGAGGAATGCATTTTCCTCGAAATGCCATATTATACGTCCAAGAAACTATTATCCAACAATTACACACACACACAAAGAGTTGTGTATTAACTTTACAATAACCGCTGCTAATGAAATAAAAATTTTATATTTCTTGAAATTAATATATAGTTTCTATTCAAATAAATTAGATTTCATTAATATTATGGATGTTCTTTTAATATGTATGTTTTCAAGGATTAGAAAAATACATGAACTAAATTAAACTTGAAAAATTTGCCGTTCATTTTTATTTTATTTCAAATCATTCAGTTTATTTTTTAAAATTAGTATGATACCAAATCAAAAAAAAATTATTTGTCTGGGGAAAGTATGCCTTTTCCTTAAACTAAG
This sequence comes from Caerostris extrusa, assembly GCA_021605095.1. NCBI lineage: Eukaryota > Metazoa > Arthropoda > Arachnida > Araneae > Araneidae > Caerostris > Caerostris extrusa. Next base: position 71,234 of record BPLR01019844.1, read on the forward strand.
AATTATAATACATTATATAACGATAATATAAAAATTATTTTTATATAATTAGATGCTGATTTGAGGGAAATAAAATTTCTTATATTACCGTGTTAATTCGACAAAAAGTTTAAAAACAGTCACAAATAACAGATCAGTATTTACAATAAAAGTATCGTATTTTACTATACTTTCCAGCCTTATTTTCACTACACTTTGCAAACTGAATCGCAACATTCTAATCAAATAAGATCTACAAACACCAAACTAAAGAGCAAATAATAAACATTAAGAAGAAATGTTGTTTCTTATCCCACTTGGTAGACATCTAGACTAAGCCCACGAACCCATGGTTGAAGGGAAAGGGTGCATATTCTATTGTAATGGAGCCCCTTAGTTAGAAGTTTGACTTGCACTCTACAGTTATATGACACCGGGATGGATTCCGAACCACTACAAGCATCCATGGCATCGCTGGGAGTCGTACCCTAAACCTGTGGCACCGAGCGCCAGAGCTCTAGACACTCGGCCATTCAGGCCCTTAAGAAGAAATAAAATCCAGTGTCATCTTGCCAACTCATTGAAAGGATTTTTAAATATATATCATTTATAATTCATGAGAAAAATATAGACCAAAATAATAAATAAGATACTGATGTAATCTATATGACATTCCCCTTACTGAATTGCAACATTGTAGCCTTATCCATTATATGGCCATAATTACTCTCTGAGTATCTAATTGTCTCCATTTCAAATCACTCAAATCACAATCTTGACTAATGGAAATGGTACACCCCGTTCTTGGCCAAACAAAGAACGATTTCAAGAAGTGACCGTTGGAAAAAGGGGGTTGAGGCATTTCATCAACTGCGAGAATCGCTTTTCCACTTCCATTACGTCCTCTTTCTCTCTCTCTCGCTCTCAAAGAATCAATTTCAGAAGCCTCTTTACAAAAACGTTCACAAACAGTAAAAGAAAGCAGAAGAAGAAATAGAAGAGGAAGAAATCAAAACTAAAACCAAAAAAAAAAAAAGGCACATTTGAGAAACGTTTGTGTCGATTCCGCGTTGGTGATGGATGCAGTTCTTGCCTTTTCGTTAACTCGATTATAGTCGGCGGATTGGAAAGCTTACCTTCAAGTGCTTTAATTCTAAGGCCAGTATTTGTTATCCCCATAGTGACACTTCCCCGCTAAGTGAAAGGGGTTTTCTACTTTTACTTTTGCTGCCCATGTTGTCATACAGACACAGAAAGAGAGAGAGAGAGAGTACGTACACTTAGCCAGTCCGCAGAAGAATGGGATGGGTTTTGTTTTTCTTTAGCCCCATTTTTCCTTCAAAGAACAGAAAAGGGTTGTGTCTTTTTTTTGCTTTTTTCTTTCATTATTTTTATTCATTTCTTCTTCTTCTTAGTCTTTGACTGGATGGGAATTTATGTAGCGAAGAATAAATTTCATTGGAAGAAATATCACCGATGTCAGTTTGAACTCTGGGTATTCAATTTAACTTTGGATGGATGGACATTAAATTCGAATTTGGTTCACATATTCAAGTTTGAAAAATAAGTTTAAAAGGGTTTTTTTTTTTTTTTTTTTTTTTTTTTTTTTTCAATTTCTTTTGCGTAATGTTGTAAGTTTTTGGATTCAACATGTTTTCCGAGCTTATCACAATGTTCTCAGTGACAGTGTCAAGGCTGTTTTATTAGGATTTTAATATAGGATGACCCAAAATGTATGCAAGATTTGAATTCCTAAACATTTAGAAAAATTTAAACTGGAATATTTGATAAGGAAAGAGCTGATTTTCTTTTAAAATGCACCTTTAGGCTTTGTATTTTAGAAATGAGTACACTAAATTGTTTTCTAAAACAAATCCTCTTAATACCCTCTGCGGCTTGATGGTCAATCGGCTAGCGCTGGGGCTTTTTGGTACCACAGACTACGAATCCTGGTGTTAGCATGTTTGTTAGTAGTTTGGAATCCACGTTAAACTATTGGTCGGTCTAATTAACCCAAAGTGTGCAGAAAGTGATCGTATAGCGATAAACCAAACCAATCGTATATCCTTTATTAAAAGCATTACTTCCTGCGTGAAATTTGGGACACCCTATGTGATTGTCTAGTTGTGTTCTGAGGGATTGTGTTTGAAAGATTTCATATTAAATTTGTATTTTTAAATACATATTTCTTTATTTTTAAATGAATGAAATAATTCCCTCATGCTGGGATATAATTATTTCTTCATTACTAAATCAGGTGAACTTAATTTTATTCGATATTTATCAATATTTATCATTATTTTCTTAATTTACTTTAGAAAATTTTAATCATATATTTTCTTAATTTACTATACCTTCAACATTTCAAAAATTTTTTATTTCTGAAAATTGTGTAGTATTTTTATAAACTGTAATTTTTAACTATAAAATTTAAGAATAAGCAATTCAAACTTAATTATAATGGTAAATTTGAAATCTAAACTGTATGTTTATCGTTCTAAATTTGTTTTGTCCATAGAAAATCGAAATTAAAAAAAAAAAAAAGAATAGTATTAATTGTTATATTTAAACCAGTGGTTTAAACTGAGTGTAAAAAAGAACCTTGTCTGTAAAAAATATTTACAAAAATATTGTGTTACTCTTTCATTTCTTAATTTATTTTAAAACTTAAAATTAAAAAAAATAATACAGTATTTATCAAAGGTGTGAATTTGTCGGACAGAACTTGCCAAAGTGTAGAATTTGTTTATATCTAATTTTTTAAAAATTTTAAGTCTAAAATTTATTATAAAAAAATACTAGTCTAGAAATGAAAAACAAAAATCTATTTTATCTTATATCTAATAATTACACATTTTTATTTATAAATCTATATTTTATTTACATTTAAACTATCTAATTTATCTGGTAGTCTTCGTTAAAAATATAATCTATAATTTCGTTATTAAACTCAAATAACTAAATTTTTTTAATAACAATGAATAAAATTAAATTTGATAACGATTCGCAATGATTACTAAGTTGCATCGCAGGTTTTTGAGTTGGATATTCATGGATTCTTACTTGTATATAGTATTGTAACTCCATTTTAACCACCAAAAATACATACTATTCTTTATTTAACAATTAACATAAATTTCTAAATATTCATTTTTAAAATAAGTAGATACTTTAATAAAAAATGCCAATACAGTAGTGGTTAATAAAAATGCATCGTCCAAAATTTTGTCATAACTTTTTTAAATGCAATTAATTATATATTAAACATAAATAAGACTTTACATAATAATTTGTAAATGCAAAGTTAGAAATTAGGAAATGCTAATTAAAAAATATGCCAATTGTGTTCCTTCCTATAGTGCTCGATAAAAAAAAGAAATTTCAAATAGATAATACAGTTTCTTACAGTCAAAGAACATGTTAATTCTCAATATTTCTTTAAACAATCCTTTGCTGCAATGACAGCAACACATTTCCTAAGCATACCAGAAAAAATTGCTCAGGCAATCCCTTATAGGAGAGCATAGTTGCAAAAAAAGATTTCGCAATCATACATTCCTTTTCCAAATCAGTCAAAAGTACTTTCATTTTGACAACATTAGCATTCTCAATACTTCTTTAAACAATCCTTTGCTGTAATGCCAGCAGCACATTTACTAAGCATACTAGAAAATATTGCTCATGCAATCACTTAAACGATAGCACAGCTGCAAAAAACGATTAAACAATCATGCATTCCTTTTGTAAAACAGACAAAATGACTTTCATTTTGACAACAATAACTTACCAAATTAAATTCATAGTGCCATATCCATAAAAAAAAATATAAGCTATGCGTTTTTTTTCACTGTCTATATTATAGGTCTAGGTATAAATTTTATTCCATACGTTTTTCCAACTTCTAAAATAATATATTTTTTAATTATGATCTTTCCACGTTACGTCAGTCCAATTGCTATGCATCATCCAAACAAGTGGGGGATGGCAGCAGGAGGCAGGCAGCGATTCAATTTCCGTGCGGTTTGCCGGCAGTGAATTGAAGATGCTCGGGTCATTAGACAATGATTAACGAGCGTGCTGTGACCAGATAGGGCCCGGCGCTGGGACGGCATTGTCACGGGTGAGATGCGAGGTCATGTCTGTTGTGCCTCAAACCTCCGATCTGTCCGGCTGATAACGAGAGCGCTGCACCCACAAATCGCTTTTGTGGGGCTTCAAGCTCACTATTAATGGCCGGCTCGGCTTCGGACGGACTATTAAAATACAACGGACTTTTCCGTCCTTTCGGTAGATACTTATCGTGTGGGAATTGCAGCGCGTATGTTTATGTGCTTATGTTTGGTTTTCTTATGCAGTAGTACCCTGACAAACGTGAACTCTTGTTACGGTGTTCTTGATGTTTTTGGTTTAGTGAAAATATCACCGCCTATCAAAAGTGTTTCTCTAATTTAAATGTGTCTTTTTCTTTATACAATTAGTTTGTCATTTTTTGCACACTTTAGGCTAATTAAACCGGGACCTACAGTTTAACATGGATTCTGAATCACCAACAAACATCCATACCACCGCCAGGAAAACCTTAGGTCAGAGCAATAACCAATTGGCCGTCAGGCCGCTTTTCTTGACACAGTTATGGTACTACCACAGTTATGGTACCGTTATGGTACCGTTTACACGATTATAATTTGTTTTAGACCTACTGATTAAAATATTGTCATTATAGAAATCAGTCTTGGGATTTAATTAATTTATCTTCTGTGAGTACAGAATCATTAAGAGGAAATTTTCAATTCACATTTTTTATTTATGTTTTTTCTTTAATTCTCAACCACTTCTCTATTTATTCTTTTTTTTAACAAGAAAAATCATTTATTTTTTCATTTTTCTCCTTTGCTGTTAATATTTTCATTTTTATTGTTAATTGATATATATACACATATAATGATTACGTATGTTTGCTTGATTCTCAGACATTGGTCTACTTATTTCCTATTTTTACCAATAATTTTTTTTATTTCTTAAATTCGTTAACAAATTTCATCTATTGAGGGTTTCGAATACGGAAAATCTTTAACGTAAGCAATTTTTCTTCCTCCTTAACTGTCAAACATTTTTTTTTTTTTATTTGTAAATTTTTCATGAGGATAAAAGTGGCAAATTTTAGAATTTTGTAAGGTGTATCTTTAAAATAATTGCGGAATATTTTTGAAGTGGAAAATTATACAGATTCAATGTCATAAAGAATTATAATTTTATTACCTATTTTTCTTTTACACTAATGTTTTTATTCTACACTCTCTTTTAAACTAAGCTCTTGGCTCCAATTAAATAAAATTGAATGCATTTATATGCAAAGTTATATTCCGACTTACATGAATTTGAATTAATCAATTTAACACCTATTTCTTAGCTTCGGGGTATTGTCGTATTAAAATTATTCTAACGGGAATAAACTTCAATAGACAAAATCTCTCGGCAATAAAAACAAATTTGTCCTTTAGTTTTCTTATTGTTAATATATTTTATTCTATGTTGTGGCGTTGGTTTGTAAATAAATAAAGTAATACTAGACTGCACCATAATGGCGTTTTTTATTATGTTTATTTATTAGATATTTTCTTATGTTCAACTTTTGTCAAAGTAAACTCAATCAACATGTTGAAATTATAGTTACTAAATACTAAAATTTCCATAAAGAATGTTAGTATAAGCTAGCAATAAGATTTCTTGACATAGATGACATTTCACCATGGCCAATGAAAGCTTTAAAACTGAAATGTGTTTCAACATTAAGATTTACTGAGATGACAAATGATCCAAGAAAATCTTGTCATGACTGAGACTTCTTATGCTTATTTCTCTCTTCAAAACGAAATCTTCCCGAAAATTTTCCAGCACATGCTTCATTAACTTTTAACAGATGAATACCGGAATTCCAACAACCGATTTATTGAAATAGTAAACAATCTTTATTAGACTGACAAAGTTTTGTAGTAATGGCGTTTTATTACATTTGTTTATTAGATATTTATTAATGTTACATTTTTTCAAATCAAACTCATTCAACATGTTGAAATTATAGTTACTAAATACTAAAATTTCCTTAAAGAATGTTGATATAAGCTGTTAGCAATAAGATTTCTTGGCACAGATGACATTTCACCATGGCCAATAAAAGCTTCAAAAACCGAAATGTGTTTCCACATTTAGGATTTACTGAGAATGACAAATGATCCAAGAAAATCTTGTCATAACTGCGACTTCTTATGCTTATTTCTCTCTTTAAAACAAAATCTTCTCGAAAATTGTCCAACACATGCTTCATTAACTTTTAACAGATGAATATCGGAATTCCAACAACAATTTATTGAAATAGTAAACAATCGTTATTCGGCTGACAATGTCTTTGTCATAATGACGTTTTATTATGTTTATTTATTAGATATTTATTAATGTTCAATTTTTTTTCAAAGTAAACTCATTCAGTATGTTGAAATTACAGTAACTGAACACTAAATTTTCGTATTAGTATAAGCTAGCAATAAGATTTCTTGGCACAGATGACATTTCGCCATGGCCAATAAAAGCTTCTAAAACGGAAATGTGTTTCAACATTAGGATTTACTGAGATGACAAATGATCCAAGAAAATCTTGTCATAACTACGACTTTTATGATTCTTTTTTCTCTCTTCAAAATGAGATCTTCCCAAAAATTGTCCAACACATGCTGCATTAACTCAACGGAATTCTAACAACAAAATTTATTGAAATAGTAAATCATCTTTATTAGACTGATAAAGTCTTATTATAATGATGTTTTATTACGTTTATTTATTAGATATTTTCTTATATTCAACTTTTGTCAAAGTAAACTCGTTCAGTATGTTGAAATTATAGTTACTAAATACTAAAATTTCCATAAAGAATGTTAGTATAAGCTAGTTCCTTGGCATAGATGACATTTCACCATGGCCAATAAAAGCTTCTAAAACTGAAATGTGTTTCAGCATTAGGATTTACTGAGATGACAAATGATCCAAGAAAATCTTGTCATAACTGCGACTTCTTATGCTTGCTTCTCTCTCTTCAAAACGAAATTGTCCAACACGTGCTTCATTAACTTAACGGATGACATCGTCTTCTCAACTTTTCCCTGATAGTGTGCGGATAAATAATCACCGGGGCGCGTCTCCAATGCTGTTTATGCTCCAAAACATAAGAATTAATATACATCCGAAGCGTCGAGATCCCCCGGTCTAATTGCGGAGTGGGAATGCCGGGGCTGATTTTTCTTCCAAGAAAAGCGCGCCCTCGTAAAATCCTTAATAATGCATGGTGTGTGCAGGGAAAAGGCGCGTTAAAGGCGCAGACTTCATTTTGGGAGGACTCATCATCATAATAAACGCCAGCATTAAAACAAAATGCGGCCCGCACCAAGGGTGCTTCAGAAATTCGTTCTAAATTCAGGGGTGACCATAAAAATCCTTTCGAACACCTAATCTGCAGGGCCATTCTGTTACATACGTGATGTTCCGCTAATGCCTCGAATCTTCTGCTTCAAGTGAGCGTCGCTTTTGGGAGCATCAGTGGCTTAAATGGAATACACTCGCTCTTCGATATATTGTCTCTTAAAAACGATTCGTAAACCTTGAAATGCTGCTTTTTTTCTTTAAAACCAACTTTTTTTTTTCCTCTATGAACTTTTTTTTTTTTAAACTGTTGTGTGTTTCTCTAAGTGTTTGTTTTGGATTGGTTTTTTTATGGTTTTCACAAATTTTTCTGGTCAATTCAGAAGATTAATTTTGTAAATTTTATATACTTTTATAGTGATTAAAAGGAAAAATATCATAATTATATAGAATATAAGAATTAAAATGGAATTTACTCGATCGTCGATGTATTAAAAACGATTCGCAAACCTTTAGGGCTGCTTTTTCTTTAAAAACCGTCCGTTTTTTTTTTTTTTTTTCTTTTGAACTTTTTTTTCCTTTTTAGGTTCTTTTTAAAGATTATTGGGTATTTTTTAAAATGAAAGTTTATTTTTTTATTTTTTATCATTTTCACAAACATTCTTGTTAACTCAGAAGAATAATTTTGGAAATTTTATATACTTTTATAGTGGTTAAAATGAAAAGTATCATAATTATGTAGAAAATAATTATTAAATTGGTACTCGTTCTTCGTTATATTAAAATTGATTCTTAAACTTTGAGTCTGTTTTTTCTGTAAAATCCTTTATTACTTTATTTATTTCCTTTTAGATTATATTTTTTAAATACTGTTAGGTTGTCGCTTAGCATTGGTTGTTTGGAATTTTTATAAATTTTTTTGGTTAGGTATACACTTTTAAAACAATTAAAATTAAAAACATTATAATTTAATGAAATAAAATATTAAATTGGAATATATTCGTTGTATTACTTTTTTAAAAATGATTCATAAACCTTGAATCTCTTTCCTCTTTTTTAATACTGTTGGGTGCTTTTTAAAGTAGTTTTTTGTAATTTTCACAAGTTTTTTTTTTTTTTTTTTTTTTGCCAGCTGAGAAAAATAATTTTATAACCATTAAATTTAAAAATGTTATAATTAAATGGAATATAACAAATAAAATGGAATACACTTGTTCTTCTACGTATTGTTTCTTAAAAATGATTCGTAAATCTTGAATGCTGTTTCTCCTATAAGCCGCCTTTTTTTTATAGGATTTTACGCCGCTAGACTTTCTTATAGAACTTTTTAGCAAAATTGAGCGAGGGTTTTTAAGCATTTGTTTAAGATTGATTGTTTGGGATTTTCTCAAATTTTTCGGGCGCGGCAGAAGAATGTTATTGTATGCACTTTTGTAACATTTAGAAAGGATAAAACGTTATCGCTTATAATTCATTTTAATAGATAATCGATTTACTAAGTAAAAATAGTTTTGTATACATCTTTTAAGATGAAGTAAAAAAACAAATAAAATATGTTTTTTAGGAAGAAGTATTTTTTAAATATTTACATCATGTTTAAATGTATATAAATGATGTGTCATTCATAAGTAAAACATAAAATTTCTTAAAAGATATCATTTTTTTTAATTCAGCAATCAACAACTAAAGCAATCAATGATTATTAAATGCATAATTTATAAAACTTTTGATAGTGTAAAAAAAAAAAAGGTTTTGCGATTTTTACGATTTTTCTGAGAAATTTTAAGCCTTTTTAGTCATGAAACAAAGAATTTGTGAATTGAATGAAAATCAATTTATTTTGATGGAAGTTTATTAATTTATTTTTGAAAGTTTAATAACTTTTAATACAAGTTCCTTTTATTAAGTATTGGGTTTTTTATTAGCCTATGACATTTACATGACTTTTATAAATATGAAAGAATTTCTAACAAATTCAATTGAAATTCAAAAACGTATTATTACTTAAGATTTGATGTAAATACTCATTAAGATTTTTCGTTTTAAAAATTACAAAGAATGAATTAGTTAATTTTATATTAATTTTTAACTTTAATACATTAGCATAAATTACATGACATTACTACACATATTACATTACATTACTAATAAAGGTTAATATCCCTTAGTTGTATAAAGTCATACATTTTATAATACCAATTTAGAATCATTTCATATTAAGACATTTTTTAACCTCATTTTAATAAAATTCTTGGAAGATATAATTATTTAATTCCTTAAGGATTTGATATTAAAATTCATTACATTTTTATCACATGTTATATTAATTTATCATACAGAAAATTATTTTTAAAAATATTCTCCTTATTATTTGCGTGCATTACATAATTTTTTAAAAATTCATTTTCCTATATTGACACAAATTGCATTCTTCAATTCTTCCAATTGTAAAATGTTAACAATTTGTAAGTTAAATCTATTTTTAAAAATTATTGCGTATTAGATATCGTTTAATAAAAGTAATACAAAGAAAAGTTAAATTGTACAAGCTGCGTTTTAAAATCTTACGTGTCAATTATATTTACACTCAGATTAAACTGTTTTTCTAATTTGAAGACTAAAATCTCTCATATATAATATTCAGATTAAACTGCTTTTTGTAATATGACGACTAAAATCTCTAATATGTAGTGTTCAGATTAAAATGTTTTTATAATATGACGATTAAAATCTCTCATATATAACACTCAGATTAAACTGTTTTTCTAATGGACTAAAATCTCTCATATATATAATACTCAGATTAAAGTGTTTTTCTTATATGATGACTAAAGTCTCTCATATATACTACTCAGAGAAATTTCAAGTTAACCAATAATTTCTAATGATTAAGTTTACTTTGTTTCTTATCGACATCGACACGACATACACACATTCATAACCAAAATTGCTAAAATTATGAATCTATTATATTGCTATGAACGATATTTCAAAATTTTAATATTCTAAGGAATAAATAAGGATTCATTCATACATTCATAAATAAGGATTCATATATTCATAAATAAGATTCATACATTTATAAATAAGGATTCATACATTCATAAATAAGGATTCATGTATTCATATATAAAGATTAATACAATTCAAGAAATAAAATCATTTTTCTTTGAAAGGAAACTAATAAACGATTTTAACTAAATAATTCATTGTTAATCATAATAAAAATTATTAATTAAAAAAAAGATATGAATACATATGATTACGATTTACGATTCTTGTGCGATTACGATTTACAAGACACAAGACAATTTTGTATCTATATATGAATACAAAATCTATGACTAGACAGTTATAGCATTACAATACCAGAAACTATTTTAATTAAAAATTATTAATTAATACAAAACATATAAATACTTATGATTACGATTTATGATTTTTGTGCGATTGCTATTTACAAAACACATTACAATTTTTGTCTATATATGAATAAAAAATCTATGATTAGACACTTCTAGCATTACAATACCAGAAACTATTTTAATTATAATGAACAATTTAAGCAGTATATTAAAAATTTAATTAGATATAAATTTTCTAATATTCCACGAGCCCTCAAACCACTTCGCCCCTCAACTCAGTGTGGCGTCCTTGGGCCTCGTTCCTTGTTTCCACATTCCATAAAGCTCTCTTCTCAACTAATTTAAAGATTTTTCGAAGGCCCTCCACGGAAGAACATCTCAAACCTCATAATAATGCATAATAGATTTTAATAGGGACTTCTAGAGATGGCCGAGCCCGTTTCTTAAGCGAGGTGAAAATGTGCTCTTTTTGTTTTTCTTTCGAAGGGAAGGGGATGGTTGTGGGGTGGTGGAAGAAGTGCTGTTGCAAATGAGGACCAATCATCGAGCGGAACCTCTCCGGGACACATGCCTGGACATGTTGCCAGAACAAACATTTGCTTTTTGGTCAAGAGCGGATCTCTTTCTGCGAGGCAGATTAGAAATTTATGAATAATGAGGGAAGATGGGAGGTTTGGGTTGCAAGAGGTTTTGTTTGGATCGTGAGGATGGGTTCGAGATGTTGTTTTGTCTTTGGTGAGGTAGCGGTAATTATGAAGCTGTGCACCATGTTATTCGTCGGATACATGTTGTTCGCCGGTGATATCAAATATGTTTAAGTCGCAAAATATAAAATAATTATCGAGAGTTTGTTTTGTTTGATTTCACATATTAAATTTTTTTGAAAAATTGGTCTTGGGTTTTTAATTTGCTCTTCAAAAATTTAATTTCATTCATACTGTTGATTTCTAAACATTTATCTTTAAATAAATTGTTTTATTTTTATATAAATTACTGTAATATTCATTATTTGTTTGTAATATTTTATTATTCATATTTTATGGTGCTTATTGATTTCAATTTGCTAGAATAAATATAATTAAATTAAACTAATTCGCATTATTGTCACTATGATAAATTATCTACTACAATGCTAACTTTATTTATCTTTTGATTTCCGTAACTTTACATCTCACATTTGGGAACAAAAACTCTATCATTAGTATGGGTAATACGAAATAAATAATTTTATAAAATTTCTTTATTCATTTTTTTTTTTTTTTTTCGTTATTTTAATCTTTTAATTTTTAGATTACTAATTTTTACATTCTGTTTTTGGTATTTTAAATGGCAACAACATCAAAGTGACTCATTGAATAAATCGTTGAAAATTGCATTTCGTTTTTACCAAACAATTTTTAATCAGTTTTATGTATCTATAAATTTATTTTGCATTAAGTTCATGATGTATGATATACAGTAATATGATTGTTTCAGATTTAGAAAATACATAAAATTAAAAATATATGATTTTTTACAAATAAATATCATTAAATGTGGATTTTAAATCAGTGCTTCCAAATGCAGAATGATTAGAATTAAATAAAAGTATAAATATTTTGAAACATTAATTTAAAATCCACATTTAATGGCATTTATTTGTAAAAAGGCATATATTTTTAATTATATTTCAATCATATTACTGTATATCCTACATCATTGAGCATAATTCTTTGCCAACTGTGCACATTTTGTCTTTTTTCCTCGTGCAATAAAAAGGTTTACTAAAAGCTGCCCTATCGTTTTCATTTGAAGTGGCATAGACGAAAAAAATCTGGGGTGCTGATCTCTTCCCCATTTCTTTCCGGTTACCCACTAGTTAATCCGCTATTTAAATGGAGATTAACACTTAGAAAACAGAGCCGCATAATATTCGTAACCCAAAACAGGTGGGCCATCTGTGAAAGAAAAAACCAACTCCCAACAGAACAGATGGAAAAGGGTACTTATAGAAACGGTGAACTGATCCTGTTGAAATCGTAAAATGCAATAGTAGTTCAATATTCTGAGTTGGATAATGAAAATAATTATTTTGTCTTATATTTACGAAGCTCTTTTAAAAAATGATGAAATTTATTTTAATTAAAAACGTGTTATAACTAGGGCATTTTTTATTAGTTTGTAATGTTTCATTCATATTTAAAAGTATTTACTGATTCTAGTTTACCATAAAACACACACACACATATATTATACAATTTAACTTTGTTATACAATTTACAGAAAATACTATTGTGGCTTTTATTGGGCAAAATGATAGTGTTTCTATTTCCTTCTTTGTCAATTATTGTGTGTGTATGTATATATATATATATATATACATTATTTCTATAAAATATTTTTTTAGTTAAATAAATAAAAAAAAAACTAACTTACTATAAGTGTGTGGAAATATGGTTATGATTGGAAGAGGAATGGAACGTTGCAGACAATGACGGTGCATAAAATGATAATACACTAACCATTTATTTATTTCATCCTTTATATTTTATTAAATTAATAAATATATTTTAAATTACATTATATAATAGCTGTATATGCATCAAAAATAGTTATTTACATATTTACTACTAATTATGGCAATTAAAAAATAATCAACATCAATCTCTAAGTGCAATGGAGTGTACGATATTTTTGGTTAGTCCGTCTTTAGCCAACACAAACAAACTGGATGGTTTACCACCACGCAAACATGTCACGTATAGTTGTCCGATGGAAAAACATGGTGTGCCCAAATCTAAGCCACAAACAGACATCGTTTGGCCTTGCGATTTATTGTCATTGCGAATGCCAATCTAATTGGAAATTGAATACGTTTGAATTCAATTGATGCATCTGTGGGAATCATAGGGATTCGTGTCAGCAATATATTTTCGCCTCGGTACTTGCCATTCAAAATGCTGGCTTCGGTAACCTTTTTTCATTAATTTTTTAATGGCTAATCGTGTTCCATTGCACAGCCATGGTGGGTTCAAATTACGAATCAAAATAACCGGAGATCCAACCTTTAATTGTAAATGATGCGGTGGCATGCCTGGCAAATCCAATAAATTCAAAAACTCAATTGGATAATTTACAGCTTCATTGGCATCGCAAACTGTATCGATAGATTTGTATGACACCAAGTTCCCTGGCAACAACTGTTGTATCTTGGAATTTAAACCATTGACGTCCACATTTTTTGCTGCCAAAATTGCTCTTTCTGCCAACCAATCAAGATTTTGGAATTGTGTGCATACATCGGGAAATATGTGGTCAATGAGATTATTTTGCGAGTCGATGATTGTGCAGAAATCTGTCGGAAATTTTATGCATCCAGTATTTTCATGTACAGCAATTTTTCCATCGCCATTATCTAACTGTTGTTTTGAGAATGTTTCAGCGGATGAATCTTGAAGCATTTGAACGCGTATGTTTACTTTTAGTTGTAATTTTTCAACATTACGCCATAGTGACGATGATTTTAAGCAAGCATTGATCTCATCAGCGTACGTTGAACGTGGAATGGAAGGAAGTGTTCGCCTGAAATCACCTGAAAGCAGTAACAGAGTGCCGCTAAATAGTCTGTCGTTATAAGTTTATGCTTTCGATAATCTTATGCTTTCGAATTGCAAATAACACTTACTTTACTGGAATCCCAGATTCGCCACAATAAAGTAAATTACAACACAATTACACCTGTAAGTTAAAACGCAATAACAGCCATCTTTATTTTTCTTATTCAGCACATTTAATTTGTTACTAACTATTTTTATTGCATGCTTATTATAATGTTTAGTATTAGATTAAAAGATGTGGAGAAATATAAATTTGTTGATTAATATTTGAAGAATAATTCTAAAATTAAAATTATAACTATAAAAATTATTTAAAAATTTAAAAAAAAAAAATTTAAAAATAGAAATTTTTTAATTGAAAATAGTTCAAATTTAATGTTTGTGAAATTTTCCTCCTTATAAAACATATTTTTTTAATCTATTTGTATACATTTTATTTAAATATATCAAATAAGTGCAACGATTAAAATGATTTTTCTATTTAATGCAACAATACTTGACAAAAAAGTATTCATAAAATTATAATTTTCTAATTAGTAAATCCAAAAATACTTATTGATGTCCATAACCAAAAACAATTCTAATGAGATTGATGATTATATTACTGATGTCAGGTTTCTTGTAATTAAAATTATTTATTGTTTAATTAATGAATTTAATTTGACTGAATGACTTCAGAATAATATTTTAACTTTTAATAATAATTATCGAGATAAACCAAAATTATAATAAGCAAATTAAATGCAGATATTTGATTAGATTATTGACGTTCAAGTATCTTTTTATTAAAGTTATTTATTGTTTAGTTAATGAGTTTAATTTGAATGAATTTGGTTTAACTATTGAGTGAAACCAAAATTATAATAAGAAAATTAAGAAATTGCAAGTAATAAACAATCCGTAAATGTTCTTGAAAAAAATTCCACTGTTTATTAATTAGAGCCATCCAACCATATGAATTTAAAATTGAAATCAATATTTTTGCCGGAAGAAATATTTTTTATAATTTGTTTCTTTTTTTTTTTTTTTTTAAGTATTCTGTGATTTTGATTTTACTATTAATTTATTATGTTTATTTTACAAATTAGAATATCTTTACAATATCTTATAATATCTTTTAAAATACACAATTGTTTTGATCTCTAATTGTTAATATCACATTTAATGAAATGATATTTATTGATTAATAAAACGCAATATAATGATAATTCTGCAAAACTGATAAAAATAGCATAAAAAATAGATGATAAAATAACATGAAAAAAAAAAAGATAAGAAGATAGATAAAAATAACATAACATAGATAAAAATAACATAAATTATTTATGAAAACCAATGACGCCGATAACAATTTTAAATAGTACAAGATGTTAATTTTATGCTATTAACCTCAATACTTTAATAATTGTAAGCATAAGTCGATAAGTTATCTATAAAATTAGTAATATTTTTGGCTATATATATTTTATAAATATTATTCATTACATCGAAACTTTAATTTGTTACTAATTAAAAATTAATTAACTATTAGATACGTAAATATTGCTAACACATGAATAAATAAGTACTAATTGAGCTTTAAAAAATGGAAAATGATATTTTGCTTCATAATTATCAATCAATTGACATTAGTATAGTTATAGTATCTATTATCCAACATGTTATTAAACGTATTTTTCAATTAAATAATGCATAAACAATTTTTATTATTATAAAACTAGATTAGTATATATTACAAATATATTTTTATAACAATAATAATATAGTTATTTAACTATTGTCGTATACAATTTAAACAATACGATGGAACAATGTATATCAAAAATTAAACAGCAATGTTCATTTAAAAAAATTATTACAATAAATATAAGTAACTAAGAATGATTATATTAATAGCATGAATTATGGAAACGAACAATAACTAAGTAAAGTGAGGTAAAAGTAACCAATGGCAACAATGAATGCATTCAAGGTTTTAATTTCCTGTTCGATTTATAACTAAAAATGTTGTTATAGAGCTTTATTAAATGAAAATTGTATGGTGTAACTAAAATGTAGAATCAAAATGTCTTAGTTCCATTTTTCTCTCACCAGCTAAATATTATATTTCTATTAAAAATAACAATACATTAGTATTTCATACTAGTAATGTTTATTATTTTAAACTTTCCAAAATGTATTCTAACTTGTCCATTATCCTACAATGTTATTTATTTTAATTTAACTGCGAAGAAATAAAAACTTCATCATTTAGTTCCTTTAACAACTTTATTTATTTGACTATATTTTAAAATACTTAAGAACCCATGAAATATGCATTTATTCTAAATTCCATTTCTCATCCACTTACGTTAGAAAAATTCGAAATTGACTCGACGCTTTTCCAACTTATTTCGCGGGTTCAAAAGAAGAACTTTCACACACACACCAAAATACTTCTGACAAGCCTATTTTCCGCTGAAAAATCATTCTCTCATCTCCCAAAATTAGATTTATCACTCACAACAAACCCAATTAGAGCATATTCGAGGACGAATTTCGAAAGAGATGGCCGATTGACACCGACTATGAATGACATCCTTTTCGGTCTCAAACGATACCCGCTCTACTGCCATCGCCAGGAAATAGAATTTCTTCTTCCTTTTCGCGAATAAAAAAAAAAAAAAAAAAAAAAGAAAAAGAAAAGAAAGAAACTAAAATTCGAAAAGATGATTTTCCTATTCATTGTACTAACGCCTTTCGAAATACTACAAAAACAGTCACGATGTACCATGAAAGTGCATAAATTAAACAGCTCGGTCATTAAAATTCCATTTAAGGGAGTGGAAAACTCCCGAAAACATCTCAACTCTCCTCCATCGCCGTGACGTCAGACAGCCGTGACAGATTGCAGCCGAGTTTCTTAATGTGATTAGATGGAATGGAAGGGAAAATGCTCTCGTCCCTCCTACTTCACTCCCCCCCCCCCCACCCCCAACCCCTCTTCGAATGGATGACAAGATAGCTGTAAAGAAAACTGCCTCCCACCAGAAAATAAAAAAAAGGAAAATGTCCTCCGGACTAAGTGAGCACTGTATCATCCGACTGATCACTTATTTTGGAAGACAAGTTAGAAAGTTTCAGCATCTGCTACAAAAATTAATCGAGGAATATCTTTGATTATTCGGATAGAACTGTTCTTTCAAGCTTTCAAGAACTGAAGTGTTGAGAGACTGCATGTTCTTTTTTTTTTTTCGTTTGGTGTGTTTTAAACGAACGTGAATTGTTCGGTTTTAATTAGACGCGAGTGTAAGAATCGTGAAATCTTTGTAAAGAATGCTTTTAAAATTTTGGAATAATTTGGTAAGAAGAAAAAAAAAATAATAAATAAACTCTAAAACTTCACTTAAATGTTTCAGTTTTCCCGGCACTGCACATTTAAAAAAAATCGTTTTGTTGTTATTAACCTAATAAAAATATTGGCAAGTAAAAATTTTTATTAAACAAATGTAATCAGTATTGCATTAATCAAACAAATATTATCCAACATAAATTTGAATATTTATTTAATGAAGATTTAAGATTCTAATCTATGTTAGCAAAATTTATAGACCAAATAATTTTAATATGTATAATTATAATTACTGGTAAATTTAGAGGGTTTAAATTCGAACTTTTAAAAATAATTTACATAAAAAATAATTTTAAAATTCTCATTTTCATTTTAATTTATTTTAGCTCGTTTGAGATATTTTTTTATCTATTGTCTCTGTATCAATTTTAGTTTTAATGTTGCAAAATAATAATAATAATAAATAAATAATAATAATAATTTTGTTTTATTATTACGTATGATGATCATTATTGGTTTTCACATTTTTTAAAATTTCAGAAATATATATTAGTTTGTTAGTATATAATATCTACGAATTTTTTAAGATTAAAAGAATAAACACACTTACTGTTAGCTATGCTGAATGTATTAAAAAATTTCGAACCGTTCTCAAAAATATTTGGAAAAATAGTTTACGTACCAGTGGAAAAATTAAAAATAGCTATGTGTTTTATTCTTATTTTTTTCTTATTTTTCTTCATATAGTTTTAATTTATTTCTTAAAATAAATGATTTTTTTTTTTCATTTTACATTGATATACAGTTCTATTTATTTATTGTAGAAATTCTCCTTTATTTATTTCTATACAATTAAATATATATGCATTATTTAAAATGCAAAGACAATTAATAGAAATTACTAAAAATGTATGACATAAAAATCATAATGAAAAAATTTATTATATTACATATATATATTAACCTAAACATATTTGCTTAAAACTAATTAGTTTTATTTATTTTTGTCATACAGTAATATATTTAATGGTAGAATTAATGCTAGTAGGCAAAATTATATTTATATTAAAAACTATGATGTTCTATTTTCTAATATTTAAGAAATTCAATTCAATTTCTTTTTCTTAACATATATATATTTCTGCTATATGAGAATCACAGCTAATAAAGAACACCATATTGAAAAATGAATATTAGAAGCTCCATATTGAGACTTATTCTTGAAAGAATTCTAAACAAAATACTTTGAAGATTAAGAAAAAAAGAACTTCGTTATTAAGAATATTATAAACATTTTTTGTCACATCTCATTTCGTTACTAAATAAAATTTCTGGAATTTCATATTTTAGTCTTGATTGAAATTATATCTCTAAGTTAAAACCCATTTGATAATTTAAGATATATTTATTGCATA
The DNA here is from genome assembly GCA_021605095.1 of Caerostris extrusa. Lineage (NCBI taxonomy): Eukaryota > Metazoa > Arthropoda > Arachnida > Araneae > Araneidae > Caerostris > Caerostris extrusa. The sequence continues at coordinate 90,330 of BPLR01019844.1, forward strand.
CATGTACCAAAAATAAATAAATACCAAATAATGCATCACAACATTGCATAAAAAAAACTTATTTCAATTCTTATATAATTCAGGTATTGAAATTTCACAGATTATTTTTACGTAAAATGCGTTGTTATTGTTCTAACGTGATTAATATTTTTGCTTGCAATAGTAAAACAAACAGATAATCTTAATTTTAAGTTTATTTTGTTGCATTTGTTTTTATTGTTACACTGCAGTCAAATATTATAATTATACTTAGAATTCAAAATTTTATTTAAAAATCTTTCATTTATTTATAATCGTAATAAAAAAAGAGGAAAATCAAACAATAATATTTATTGCAATTGTAATAAAGCAAATTACATTGTCAACATGATAATAAATAACTGTCTAAATTAATCTGTTCTTCATCACAATACAGCAAAGTAAGGCAATTTTAAGAAATATAACCTTACAAAAATTAAAATATAATAACTTCTTTCACTTAATATTTTTGTTTGATTTAAAACGAAGATTAAGAGATAAACAACAGTTACAGTTTGATATCAATAAACAAATATTTCATATAAATACTGCTATTTTGATTTGATATTGATCATTTAGCATTATGAATTTACATCAATATTTAAATAAATGGAACTTAAATATTCAATTCTATTACAAAAAAAAAAAATTCTTTTGTATCACAGTCGTTGAAATTTATTCTTTAACGCAAAATGCTAAATAAAACCCCTTAGGATATTAAAGAAAAAAAAAGGATTGGCTTTGTTATTAAGAGCAAAATAAACATTTTTTTTTTTTTTTTTTGGTCTGGTCTCGTTTCTTTATTTCGTCCTACTCATTCATAGCAGTTTACATTTTCTAATTATCAATATTTATTTTCCTCCTTCCGCTATGCATTCCAAATGAAAGAAAAGATTTTCCCTTTTTCGTAAAAAGAACAAAAAAAGAAAAGAATATATAAGAAAATCTCGAAAACGTATTTATTACGAACAGCAGTGAGAAAGAGTTCGTTTTCGAGAAAACCAAACGAACTCAGCGACCAAAAACTTGGATCAACGCCATTTTTTTTTTTTTTTTTTCTTCTTCTTCTTTCTCTTTTCCTCTTCCGCCATTTTATTTTCCCCTTCTTTTTATTTATTTATTTTTTAATGAATAAATGACTAAGCGCATCTGGAGAAGATTTTTGCAAATAAGGAGCAGTTGCAATTTGAAAGCCTTATCATCAACAAATGCTCGGAAATAACAAACTACCTGGTGTGCTTTTTAAGAAACGAGGATTTTCAGGGTATTATATTTTGCTGAGTAATGACGATGAATTTTTTGCTTTGATCGTTTTGTTTATGCGCTAGCCAGAGTTAATAATAAATTGCACGTTTTTCTATCGAGGCGCAGTGGGAAAGAAAATAATTTGCTGCATTTATTTTATTTATCGTCTGTCACGAACATAAAAAATCGCTAATCTATAATATCGTCTGTTCGTGATAAATTAAACATTCGAAAATTTCAAAGAAAATAATAATTTCGCCACTTTGTAATAATTCTAGAATTTATGTCGTTTAGGTGATTTCAATAAAAATATGAATAATAAAATGGATTCCTTACAATATTCGAAAAAAAAAAAAAAAAAAATGGTATATTTCAGTCAAGATCTAATGTCTTTGAAAAGATTCATATTGTTTTATAATTTTATTTATTTTGTTTTTATTTATTTATAATGTAATATTTATAAACATTAATTTGGCATCGCCAAAGTTTTTAAAATAATTTATTAATCAAAAGTAATTAATAAATTATTTTAAAAACTTTGGAATCTAAAGAACAATTTTATTTATTATATTACGGTTTACAATTCGTAATGAATGATATTGGGAATTACATTTAATTAAGAATTAGTAACATATAAAAATTCCCTACTTTTCGGATTTTTCCGAAATATTTCTACTATTCGGATTTTTCCTAAAATCGCTAATCTATAATATCGTCTGTTCGTAATAAATTAAACATTCGAAAATTTCAAAGAAAATAATAATTTTGCCCCTTTGTAATAATTCTGTAATTTATGTCGTTTAGGTGATTTCAATAAAAGTATGAATAACATAAATGGATCCCTTACAATATTCTACAAAAAAAAAAATGTATATTTCAGTTAAAATATGTGTAATGTCTTTGAAAAGAATTAATCTTATCCGTTTTACATAATAGCAATTTTATTTATTTTGTTTTTATTTATTTATAATGTAGTATTTATAAACAAACTAGTTGAATTGGCATCGCCAATCGAATTTATTCATTACTTCTGAAGAAATCTAAAGAATGATTTTATTTATTATATTACGGTTTACAATTCCTAATGAATGATATTGAAGATTAAATTTAATTAAGAATTAGTAACATATAAAAAATTCCCTGCTTTTCGGATTTTTCCTAAATTTTTCTACTATTCGGATTTTTCCCTAAAATCATTAATCTATAATATCGTCTGTTCGTGATAAATTAAACATTCGAAAATTTCAAAGGAAATAATAATTTCGCCACTTTGTAAAAATTCTGTAATTTATGTCGTTTAGGTGATTTCAATAAAAGTATGAATAATAAAATAGATTCCTTATAATAATCTACAATATATATATATATATATAGTTCAGTCCAGATATATGTAAAGTCTTTAAAAATATTCATATTATCTGTTTTACATAATAACAATTTTATTTTGTTTTTGTCATGTAATATTTATAAGCAAATTAGTTTGAATTGGCACCGCTAATCGAATTTATTCATTGCTTCTGAAGTAATCTGAAAAATAATTGTATTTATTATATTACGGTTTACAATTCGTAATGAATGATATTTGAATGGCCAAAGTTTTGAAAATAATTATTTCTGAATAGTAATCCAAAGAACAATTTTATTTATTATATTGTTTACAATTCATAATGAATGATATTTGAGATTGCATTTAATTAAAAATTAGTAGTTTAAAAAATTCTCTATTTTTCATATTTTCCCCTTAAAATTTCCTGTCATTCAAATTTTTCCCTAAAATTCCCTATTATTTGAATTTTGTTGATTTATTTAATTTTTTACTAATGATTTAAATACGATACTGTAAAAAGTATTAAGATTGTGTATTTTATTTATTCTTTCTGCGCCTACTATTCTATACATTTTACAATTTTTTAATACAATTTTTTTTTTTTGTTTTAATGGTGACAAAATTAAACTTGTTCATCAAATTAATAAAATCAACTGATTACATATGTATTTAGAAATGAAGTATTAAACTAAAAATGTTAAATAATTTTCAAATTTTTTCTGAATTTATGTAACAGAGTTTAAAAAATAGTAATCGTCAGTTTGATTTAATTATTTAAAAAATAATAAAATCATCTTAAACAATTGTATTTAAAAAATATTAATTATAAAAATAATGAAAATATTTTTGGAAAGGAAGTAGAGAAGAAATAATACAACAAAAAAATATAAATAAAATGTATTTATTAATCTAATCTGAGAAAAAAATTGATTATTTAAATCTATTTCTAATTTATCTAACTTAGATTTATTTAATTTTTTTATATCTTTAAATATGAAAACGATATGTGTCTTTTAATTATGCATTTTTGTATGAATTTGCAATGAAAAATTTTTGTATTAGTTTTTTAATGTTAAATATTCTTTTTAATTATTTTTTTCTAAAACGATTTAAAATGTAGATGTTTGATTTTATTTTCGAATGCTATGGTAAACGTTTTAGATAAATAGATAATACTGACAACTATTTAAAATTTTGAGCATATTGTTTTGAACATTAATAAACTCTGTTCATTTATGAGGAACATTTAATAAATGATTGCAATATATTTCTTCACAAGATAAAATATAATTATAATATGATATGATTTTTTTATTCATTTATTAATCGTTTGCTTAGTCTAAAGTAATTTGTTAAAGAAATAGAATTAAAAGATTTTATAGAGCAAATTGGTGTTAAAGCAAATTGATTTATTTTTAATACGAACGATAAAGTGAATACGCAAAATGATAAAGTGATTTATTTTTGTTGAATAAAAATCTATTTCTAGAAATTATGTTAGGTAAATATTTTTGCTATACTAGGATGAGTAAAAAAAATGCATCTGTATTTATTTTCTCACATACTTCAAAACAAAAATAAATTAAAGTAATTTAATTTTCTTCTGTTTTTGAACTTGCAAATTGTTTTTCGTTATGCATTTCTATAGATTTGTTTATGTTGAAGAAATAAATAAACGATTTACGAGAAACAAGCCTAGCTCGTTGTAATACCAAAACAAATCGATATTCTGGATCAAAACAATTTGAAAACCATGGTAAATAATGCATATTTTTATAGTTACTTCAAATAAAATGCATCGTTACCAATTTCGCGCCAAACTAACAATCATAAGAAAAAAAAAAAAAAAAAAAAATTGTAGTCCTTTGGAGTCGTGGCAAGTGTGCAATGCGATGGGAGCCATATTTCACCTTAACCGTGCCTGATTACGCCATTTCTCTTTTTCTGCGATCACAGCCTTTCTTAAACCTTCTTCATTTACTGCAAAATCATGTCAGAATCATCTTTCCAGATTTAAGCAGCAGCATCTGAACAAAGCAAACAAAGCCATAAGGGGAAAAAAGAAAAAGGAAAAGAAAAAAGAAGAAGAAAAACAACAACAACAAGGAAAAGATCTCGTCGAATTGCCCTCACGGCTTCTGGCAGCAAGAAAGCCAGAGCAAAAATATCGCAAACAATGAAGGAAAAGGAAGATGCCTCGAACAAGGGGGCGCAGGGAGCAGCACAAGGATGCGGCCGTCTTGGTTCCCATGGCAACGGAGAGGATCGATGACGTCGTCCTCCCCCTGTCACATCTCATTTGCATACAGCATCCCAGCCCTTGTGTTGCGGCACACCGAACGCTGCCAGTCCGTAATCCTACCGGAATTTGTCAAGACACACGGTTGGGGGACCTCCCCCTCATCCCACCACCCCCTTTGCCAGTCGTTTGAAATGTTTTTATTGGATTTTATGGGTGGTTCCATTCGCCTACTCTCGTCACTGTCACTAATTTTTTTGTTCCCCCTCATTTTTCCCTTTTCTTTTCGGAGAAAACGTACCAGTATATTCATTCTTTCTCCTTCTTCTTCTTAGTCTTCCACCCCTTTTTTATTTTTTTTATCGTTTGGACTTTTTTATTTTTGTTCTTTTCCCCTTCAGTCCCGTCATTTTTCTTCAACTTGCGACGACGGTGATGTCCTTTTTTTTTTTTTGTTTTTTTCTCTTTGTCTTTGTTGCTTCTTTTGCAAGTTCGTAAAGGTCCTTTGCATAAAATAAGTTGTTCTCAGAAAGACAGCAGCAGGCTTCCTTCGCAAGAGTCGAGCAAAAAAAAAAAAAAAAAAAAAAGTTATAAGCCCTGGGGAAAATTTTTGATTTTTAGCCTTATTTTTAATCCATGAAATACAGTTGGCATCTGTCTAAAAAAAAAAAAAACAGAGAATACTCCCCTTTTTTTTTTTTTTTTTTTTTTTTTTTTCGTTTACCTTATAATACTCAGTGTCATTTGCATCTCCTGACATTTCAGCTTCTTACCTTTTCTAATACTTAGCATTCGCAATTTAAGCATTGTATTTCTAGAATATTTAAAATATAATAAAAATTCATTAGAGAAAATTTAATTTTAAGTGTATAAAACATACACAAAAATACTCAGTTGAAGAAGTTAAGTATTTTATTCCTGAAAAATCGATTGATTATTAACATTAATGCATGTACGCTCAATTGCATGTAATAGATTTGGACATGCACAGATCTATTATATTTATATGCATTGATGCATTTTCTTATACTAAAAATATAATTTAAAAAATCAATCTTAGAAGTCTTAATGTATTAAAGTAATATTCATAAAATGCATATAATAATAAAACAAAGAATAATTTTTAGAGAAGAATAATGAAATTTTTATGCCATTAGAAAGAATGTTTAAAAGTTCGTTATCTTTTGAAAACCTATAAATTACAAAATACCATAATTATTTTTATATTTAAGAATCGTCTAAGTTGTGTCAGGCTAATTTTTGATAAATGTAATTGAAATAAACTCATATTCCATAGCATGAAATGAAATTTTTAATAAAAAAAGGATGATACTTATCTCATTAATATATTATCGACTGATAATTATATCATGGAAATTTTTTTGCATTCTTCAAAATCGCTGACATAGCCATTAAGACAAATATATGTATTTAAACTAAAATATTTTGTATATTACACGAACCTATGCCATTTATATTTGCAATTGCAACAAGAATTTCTATAGATTTTACAGTTTGCTTGACTATGAAATAAATATTTTTGATTTGTTTCGTCTAAATTTAAAAAAGGAAAATAAACACTCAGATAAGAGATTTGATCTGACAAAGATGAGAGATTTAATTAACTAGAAACTTAAAAAATGATTTCAAAATGTTCATAGGTATTATTTGTTCCTGCAATAAGTTTTAAATAAAACAGATCACTATAAAAGTAAATTAATATCTCCTTTTCAAATCGGTATTTTTATTTCTTTGTTCTCATATTCATAACATGAGACTAATATAATACTTTGTCATAAACAGCCTGTAATTCATCAATAAAAATATTTAACTTGCACTTTTAAGATTACGGCCAAACTTTAAACGAAGGAACAACATTATGGAAATTCTTAATCTATCCATTAAAACAATGGATAGAATGAGGATAAAAACTTGCCAGTAAGTGAAGGTTATACAAAAAGACGCAGTTTATTATTTAAATTTGTTACGAACTAGTTAAAGGAAATATATACATTAACACTGTTTGCAATAAAAAACCCACACACACCCAGAATTTTACAAGACATTTAGACTTGTTTTGAAAAATAAGTTGTTTAATTGACCTATATTGACAACAGCGAAAGGCATCTCCAGGTCTCCAGGAATGCTAATCGAATAAGAAAGAATTAAAGTTTTCCAGTCCTCAAGCTCCATTAGGTTCACTTTCCGGCACATTGCCCAAACAAATTGCTCGCCTAATAATCCCAGCCTGCAAAACTCCTCTCAAGAATTCTTCCCATCTTCACTTCATTAACAATTCCCAAAGCAAAAGTCTCCCGTATCCATTAGGGCCTCCTCCCCTAATTGACAGATTGGAAAGACGTATCAAAAGCTCGGGCTATTATAAAGTCAAAACCCATCGCCATTCATTAAAAGAGTACACCTAAAGGAATCACTTAACATGGAGAACTCTTCCATTTAAAAGGGACACACACCACGCACTCACTCCACTCACTCACTCGTGGCCCTGGTGCAAAATTGCCTCTCTCTCGCGTTGCGCGCGTGTTGTCCACCTTACCACCACCACCACCTTCAACCACCACGAAATATAAAATTATAAATATGGAATAAAGCCTTGTGGCTCGTCAAAGCCAAAGCGGGAATTTCAAATTCCGGCGGCCCGAATTCCAATATGATTAGCTACAGCAGCAGCAGCCAGGCAGCCATCGCGAAAGCCACGCCAAATTCCCAAATCACATTATCGCCAACATTAGCACTTTGCCATTTGGGTGATGTTGGATTATTGTAACGCTTTCATTATTTATCGCTACTATCGCCCGCTCCACCACGGCAGTGTCTGCTGCTGAAATTAGAAAAGAGGGTAGGGTAGGGACGTAGGGGAGGGTTGTTTATGTATTGAAGGCCCCAAAGGATTGGGGCCTGGTGCCTTTGCCTAAGAGAGAGAGAGAGAGAGAAATTGTAATTGTTGAAACGGGGTTTTGACAGGTAGAATGCATGGGAATGGCTTTGTTCGGCTGCAGCAATGAGTGGCTAACTAATACGATTGATTTTGTGAGAAGCTACAGGCACAAACTCTAAATTGGGCAGGGTTGAGTTGGCGACCTCAGGAAGGTGCAAATTGAATTTCTTGGGGTTGGCTCCCGATGATTTTGTATTCGAGATTCACCCTTGAATTATTTTAGGTTTAAAGCAGCAGGGAAAATTTAAAGTCTTGAAAGACGAAGTTTGTCTGAAATTCAGTTTTTGAATTTTGTTTCAATAAAAAAAAAATAAAAAAAATTTAATCCAAAATAAAAATATATTTTTGTCAAAGTTTTAACAAAACATTAGTGTAAAGAAAATCAGAATAAAATTAAAAAATGTATATATACAAACACTTTCCATACTACCAGAAAAGATGGAAAATGTATCATTTATAAAATATACCTCAATTGGAAATTTTCGTAAAATTAAATCGAATTTGAATAAGCATGATAAACTCAAAGAAATAAAACAATCCTTTTCTTAATTTTTTATATATGCGATATTAGCATATCTTGTAATTAAATATATTTCAAATTTATTTAAATCCCCTCTGTTAAATTAAGCTTTGGTTAATTTTTCTCACGTCATCTATTTTATACACAATCAAATATGATGATTTCTTCTGGATTGAATGACAATGATTTTATCCCCAAAGATAGTTAAAACATAATAGTATTATATGATATATTAATATGAAAAGAAAAATATTATAAATATGTAATAAAATAAAATAAAAAAGCACCAAATTTCGATGTTCTTTATTAAACATTAATTTTTTTAATTCCAGAAAATTATTGTTATATTTAAGCTTTTTCAAAACATTTTTTAAATTTTTATTATAGTATTTTAACAAATGTAAATAAAAGAAAATCTGTTTAGACAAAAATATAGATTCCACTATGAAATTTCAAAATTCCGCTATATTTTATTAGATAAAAATTCTTCAAAGATAATAACCCCCCCCGCCCCCTCAATAAAAAAATGTTCGGTCTTATTGATTAGAGGAATTTAGAAAAACAATCCAAGTTTTAAAGAATGCCAGAAATACATACAGTCAGATTACGCAAATTAGTTTTGTCAGTAGCCAGTAAATAATTTCAATATGCTTAAGCAAAAGAAAGATTAAGCAACTTAATCTTCAATACTTAAGAAAATTGTCCGTCTCAAAATTCAAATCATCTTAAAACGTCTACTTCTCAGCACAGTGTTCTTCCCAGCATGGAGAAATCAGTGCTCCAGATCGTGCTGCAACTCACTGATTAATGACACTGTCCGTCCCCCGATCATAAGCTTCATAGACTACAACCGCGGCCATCGCTTCGAATCATACGCCAGGAAACAACACCAGCCCATCAAACAGCAATGAACGCCACATAAATACACGTCACAGTGCGAAAAAAATACCATTCCCCCTTCTGAGCACGCTTGGATAATCCCGCTCTCTCTCTTTGGCTAGTCCATGAACCCCACCCCCAAACTGATTCAGTGCCACTGAAAAGGGAACCGAACTGTTTCGCAGTGAATAAAAGAGTTTAGTTTCGATTTTCGTCTATAGTTTAATACGACCACAATAACAGCGGTTAAAACCGGCACCTGCGTCTGAAAGACCAGGTCCCTTCCCCTCCTATGTCAATATAAGTCTGTTCTGTCTGCAAAGATCTTGCCAACCGTGGAGGTTCCGCAAATAGTCAAAAGAGGGAAGGTGGGTCAGGAAGCTGCACCTGCGACACCACCAAATGCGTGCTTTTTTGCACCGTTTTCTATTGCTGCTTCTCTCTTTTTTTCTACGCCTGTTCAGTTTTTGTTCAAGTTATCAACAATGGATTATATGGATGAGATTAACTCAGTAACGGTGTCGGGGTTTATTATAGTAGTCGATTATTATTCATATAGGTTTGATTTGGATGGAGGGGGATGGTAGGGTTGTGAATGGTAATGAAAATATGGGTATTTCTGGGATGTTTTATTTTAGGTGGTGATGGTCCAGATATTGCTTATTTTGGGATGTAGATAATTCGTGTATTGTTTTATTCTGAATGTTGATAGCCCACATATTGCTTATTTAGGAATGTTGAATATTCGAGTATTGTTTTATTTTGGATGTTGATAATCCACATATTGCTTATTTAGGGATGTTGATAGTTCAAGTATTGTTTTATTTTGAATGTTAATAGTTCAGATATTACTTATTTCAAGATGTTGAATATTCGAGTATTGTTTTATTTCGGTTATTAATAATTCACATATTGCTTATTTAGGGATGTTGATAGTTCGAGTATTATTTTATTTTTGATGTTGATAGTTCAGATACTGTTTATTTTGGTATGTTGAATATTCGAGTATTGTTTTATTTTGAATGTTGATAGTTCAATATTGCTTATTTAGGAATGTTGATAGTTCGAGTATTGTTTATTACAGAAAACAGTAAGAACAGGTTATGAATAAGAATGTATGTAGTATTTTTGACTGTAAATAATTGAAACAAGGGATGGAAAATTCTATACTATCGGTTCATTGTTGTTGTAAGCGATTCAATCGCTTTGGGAAACTGACATATGTATGTGAGTTCAATACTTTTTTAATTCAAATTATTCTAAAAAAAATAATTATTTGTTTGAGAGCTATTTATTACAGAAACCCTCAACAATGAAAACGAAGAATAATGATATTATTCTGTTATTCTATTCTACATAATATTTGATTTGTAAACATAGTTTGTAATATTAGTTGTCATTTGAGATATTTTAGTAAAATTCATTAATATGTTTTATCTTATTGTATGATTTCAAAAATTTTAAACAGAAATTAAGAAATAATAATAATAGGAATATTAGACAAGGGTGAAAATTATTGAACCAACGTATAAATTAAGAAGGAAAGTTTCAAAGTTGCATAAAAATCTATGAGGCTGAAGTAAAAGCAGATAAGTTGATTGCAAAAGGGTGCATATTTATTTAAAATCAACTTTTAACTGCAGTCTTAAAATATCATAATTAATATTTTTACTACGTATTCTTATAAACTATCATACTTATCTAATCTTAACTGTATTAATACATTTTTAAATAATGTAATTAAAAAAAAATCAAGAATTTAAACAGTTACTATACCAGTGTAGAGCATGAATGAGGGCAGTGACAGTCGAATGCCAATTTTTTTGTACAATATATAGACAGCTACATCATAGAAATTGAATACATGAATTCGAATTTTATGTCGTTTAATTAATATGTTGAAATATTCTACACGTTATGTAAAGTATATATGCATAAAATAAAATTAAGAGAAAGAAAATTAATTTTTAAAATCAAAAGTAATTTTTAATTATAAAATTTCTAAAAATATCTAAGTAATTCAAATTCACTGCTTGTGTTTTTCATTATTTTATCCATGTGAGGACATCACAAAGTTATTTTAAAGAGAATAAAAATGTGAAAAATAAAAATTAAACATTGTCCCTTTTATTTCCTTAGAGAGAACTTGCTACTCTTGTGAATATATATATGTATAAACTCTCAAATAATAGCATTTTTCCCATTCAAAAAAGTATATTTAGAAAACAGTGTATTATAAAAAACAAATACAGCATAAATTTCATAAAGTCAAACTATTATTTACTCAGTTAATTTTAAAATATTCGGAGATAAAAGTTCTGAACTAAAAATAATATTAATTATAAAAACGAATTTAATTTTTAGTAAGAGCCACGCTTGCCCAACGTTGTACTATACAAACTTTAATTTAATAAGTGAAATATTGAATATATTATGAAACATTTTCTTTTTTTTAAAGTATAATTTTTTAAACATAGATTTTATATAGATATTTATAAACAAAAAGTCTAGTAATTAATTTCATGAGAAAAATTTGACAAAACATTAATATTTATAATAATATTTTTAATTAATTATTAGTGATAACAATCTTTTTTTTAATATAAGAAGATCCCATAAATTCTAAATAGAAATTCATAAGCACAAGTCATGTAACGATAAGTAATAGATAATTGTTTTAATAGGGTCATAATTACACATAATTAAACATTCCATTGCGTATGAGATAAATATGTTGCTTTAATCAAAATATATAAAGCAACTAAAACTGACTAGAATTTACATGCATTAACCTTGAAAATGCCAAAATAAGTTTTTTCATGAGAATTCTGCGATATTATTATGAAAATTTTTACATTAATAATGGAACATTTTTCCATAGTTTAAGATAATATTTAAAGGATACGGAAAAATTATAAATTTTTGAATTTTCTGATAATAGATGATAAAAGAGAAATGCTACGTGTCATTTGTAATAGAATATTATGAATTTATTTTAAATTTATCAACAAATTAAATAACTCTTTTTAGACTACGTCAAATACCGATTAGCAATGTGAGTAATGCACGTTTTATATTCATTATTATTATCCTGATTGCAAATAACACACATACATGTATGCACACACACACACACATTCATATATATATATGTATTTATATTCTATATTCTTGAATCCGTTGGCTACAGACCAGTTGCGGCAATATCGCATGTTGTTGACGATTTTGAAATTCAGAGAGAGAAAAATTCGTCATTTTAATCATCAAGAATTATTATTAAATTGTTATTTTAGACATCAAAAAACTTTCACAAAACATTTAATAGTTAAATTAAAAAAATATAATGAATTATTTACCAGAATTAAATGAAAATTATGAAAAACGGGAAAATATTTTATTTCCGGAAAAAAAAAAAAAAAAATGATAAAAAAAAAAAATCCAGGAAAATAAAATAGTTCAGTTTCAAAAAAATTTAATGCGTTGCCATTCGAAAGATACTTTTTGGATGATTAAGAATGTAATGGCAGATACTTAACGCAGATAATATATTTCTTTTAGTTATTGCAAAATTGTTATATTAGATAATACCTTCTAATTTAAATTAAACTAAATTATATTTCATTAAAATAATGTGTCTTATTAAATTTAGTTTATTTATAATTTGACCTGTAACTTTTTTGTGTATAAAGAAATTTGAAAATATTGCTCAATATCTATCTTTTTGTTAAAACAATATTGCGCAAAAGATTGCAGATTTTATTTTCGTGTATTTTTGAAATAAATAAATATTAAAAAATATGCATTAAAATAATATGGCTATATCTGATATTACATTTGGTGTATATATGTATTAAAATCTACTTTCAATAAGTTAATAACAGCAAAACATTGTTTTGTGCTAACATTCACTTTTTTTCAAATATTTATAAACTCGTTAGAAATAAAAACACATTCTTGTTGGCAAGGCAAGACATATTTGAAGCGTCAAAAATTATTGGAATGCCAAAAAAAAAAAAAAAAAAAAAAAAAAAAAAAAATAATAATAATAATAATAAAAATCAAAATATTTATTATTTATTTATTTTGCAAATTTCGTTAACTTGATAAGTATTGTTAATGCTATTTTATGATAACATGCTTATTTATTTATTAGGATCAGAGAACTATACCAAATTTATCTAGTACATCATAACTAATTTTACAAGGAGTAAGTTTATTTCAAATACATAGAAATAATTATCTTTGATGTGAAGGAAATAGAAAGATATCCAATTTATGAATTTTGTGATTTTTTTTTCTTCTTGTATTTTCTGATAACATTTACTACCAATTTACAACATTACATAAATATATTACTTCTTAAAGATTTTTTTATAAGTTATTTCAGATCCTATGTTTGATTTCTTTATTTAGAACAGGAAATTACATCATTTCTTTTTATATGAGATCTTTAGATGATTTTTATGTGAGATCTTTAGTTCTTCCAGGAATTTTATAATATTCCTTAATATTATACATTTTGATCATTTTTATTCAATAACAAAAAGAGCAACTTTTATAGAAATAAAAGAATCTTTATCAAGAATCAAGAATCTATGCTTTGCCTATTATACACTAATAGAAAACTTTGTTTATACAGAATTTATTACAGATAAAAGTTTTCTAGAAGTTAAATACATTTTATTTATAATAATAAATTATACTTTTAATTATTTTTATGGATTGATTTATACTAGTTATATAACATAGCCATTCCTTACTTAATTCTTTAATTTAAATGTATACATTTTATAAATAACATATCTAAAGGTGTATAATTTTCTGATATAAATAAATGTTTGATTTTTTTCCTGTAAATAATTAATTTTTAGTTGCATACATAAATTTAATACTTAAAAAATCCACATCTATATAACCTATGATGATGGAAACTAATAACCATTATATATAGAGTGACATTAATTTTATTTGAAAAATTTCTTTGTCTAAATGGTTACACAAAATTAAAAATGTCTTATTTGAGGCTTTTTTAAGCATCTAAAGGATAACTACAAACATAATAAAATTATATAATTGCATGTAATTAATTCATTTAGTCTGTTTGAATTGAAAAATTTTATAATCATTTCGTATTGTAGAATCTTAGATGTTTCACATGCAGTGAATTTACTTCTTTATATTGATATTTATTAAAACATCCTTAAATTAACCAAAAGAATAATTGTTTCTTCATAATCGCATTTTTAGAAAAAGCAACACAAATATAAATAATTCTGAAATTATTCTTCGTACAATAACGAAATAACATAAGAAAAAAAAGAAGAGCAGAAATTCTAATATGCTGCGTAAATAAGGAACCATAAATTTAAAGCGATAAATAATAATTCTTTATTTATTTACTCATTTTTTTCTTATACCAGAAAATTTATAGAGCTAGTTACCCTTTACTGACATCGACTCTCAATTGAAACAGAACCGTCGTCATGACAACATGATGGTTGCCATGACAACAATGCCTGTTCATATTTCATCTTTCTCGACCTATTTCTTTAAATACAGCTACTCACATCACATCAACAAAACATATTTTCTCTTTCTTTTTTTTTTAATCGAAAAAGATCATTCAAGGCGAAACGACAACCCTAACGAATATAACTGAAAATTTTAAACCCTTTTTAAAAACTATAAAAAAAAAAAAAAAAAAAAAACCTAATCCAACATCAAAAGAGCAAAAAAGATGATAAAAAAAATGTACACATACAACAACACAGAGATGCTCTTTTAATACGGACCGTCAGATAATGAAGTTACTTAACCGTGATGTCTATGTCAATTGAAGCCGCCGCTGTTGTGCTAGGGCATCGCGTTCTACGCTCGAGTGCTTCGGGCTTTCGCCGCGAGCAGCCCGACACTTCCGGCCAGAAGGATGCGGTCACTCGACCGTACCCCCTCTCCGGGTGCAAAGCCTTTTGTTGTGCGCCCCGCTAAATATTCATTCATTTAACCCTAAGCGGTCGCACAATGACTGGTGTTTAATAAAAGACTTGTTGGCCGGATTATACTAAGTGGATTTCGGGACAGATGCGCACCTGATGGCTCTATTCTGGCTCGTTTAGAGGGGGAGGGGTGTCATTGGAAAGGGGGGATATCGGCTTGTAATCAAGTTGAAATTCGAAGGGTGAGTTGTAGGGTGCTGGGATACTAACTACTTCTAACGATGGGTTTCGGTTAATCCCGAAAAAAAGATATATGATTTTTTTTTGGGGGGGATCGAAATATCACTAAACAGTAATCAGAGTAGCTTCCAATGCTCATTAAAAAAAAAAAAAAATCCCCCTTTAATTCAAAAACATCATTACATTTTTAAGAATTTTGTCCAACTTGAACTTATAAAAAAGAACATTAAACGCAACAGCAGTAAAACACACCTTATTTTCAAGAGACAGAAATTTAAAAGATCAGAGAATCTATAAAACACAATTCATGTAGCAGTTATCAACTATCAAGCTTGACTATTATTCATTTAGTTAAATTCAAATTATTCTTCGTTGTCGCAACAGCTTGCTGGAAGATTTCGAAATATGAGATGTTTTATTTTTACGGGGTAGGATTGTCAGCATACACCCAAAGTTTTGCAGTCATATTAGAACGGGACCTATGGTTTAAAATGGATTCCGAACCTTTACAAACATCTATGCCACCGCCTATGTAATTTAATTTTGGAACTTGAACCCGAAACCTGTGGCATCGAATGCTAGGCACTCGGCATAAGGTCCCTGAATTTTAATTATTATTTATGATTAAGTTATATCAATATATTGTTTTCTTATGATATTAAATTTAAAAAAAATCTCTTTAAAACAGTAAGTTTGCAATAGTTTCCTTTTATTAAAATAAAAAGATTTAAATTAATATTTTTACAAATGAAGGCGTTAGTTCCAATACTGATTTCTTAGTGATATAATTGATTTATTCTTCATATACAGTCATGCCAATTTAAAATGCAAACTTAAAACAAGACATTTAGTAAGCATTGATTTTAGGAAGTGAGAACAAATTAATCATTTAAAGAAAATAAATTGTTTCCAATTTAGCATACACAGAAATTTTGAAGTGTAATAATAGTTCGATAATTAGTATAAAAATAAATGTTGTATGATATTAATATTTTTAGTAAAATAAATATTTCCTACTTTTTTTATAATTCCCTATATTTTCATATATGTTTTGGTATACTACTAAAATAATAATTTTATAGATAAAATTATCTTACTTATAGTCCAAAATTCCTCTATAAATCCTGCAAAAAAAAACATTATTTAGTCGAAAATTAGATTTTTAGAGTGAATTTCATCGTAGCGTTCGATTATGACAGTATGTATTAGCGTCTACCATCGACAGTTAGTCTACCAAGGGAGAGTTTTTAGATTATCCCTCAATATAACACACAAATGCAGAGAGTCACCATTAAAAGACCACCCAGAAGATATGATCTCCCTATATCACTCCTCGGAGATCTGTTTGTGATATATACTTATATGTTCAGTTTCTTAATTTCATAATATAAGTTCACAAATTTTATAGCATAAATTCCCTAATATATTATTCCTATATAATTCATTTTATGATAATAAATTTCATATAAGCATAAATAACAAACGACAACCAAATTTCGGGAAAACTTTTTTTTTTAAATTAGATTATAATTAATATCATAGGTAGATATGAACTCATGTTTAATGTACATAAAATCAATTCACAACATACATTCAAAAATAAAACAAGCTGTTTTTAATATCTTTTTATTCACTAGTTAGTATTTAATGATGTAAATAAATATAAGATTTTATTTTTAATTGTTTCACCATAATATGAAAACAAAAAAATTAATTTGTTAGAATTTATTATAAGCTCAAGAAAACTTCCAAGAAATAAGAAACGGTTTTTTAATAATTTGTGTAACACTTTAAGATAACTAGGAAAATCCCAAGGCTAACTGCTGAACTACAGCAAAACTATTGCTGAAGCGCGTTACAGCTAATTGTTTTTAACAATATATTTCAGCAAAAGTGCATGAAAAAAATGAAGATTCGAAAGTGTATGATTGGTAAAATATGTTTGAAACAATGATTTATAAAAAAACTAATAAAATGATAAATTATTGCGTGACAAAAAAAAAATTATTTAATTTTTGTAAAGTAATTAATGTTAAAATATTAAAAACGCTAACAAAGATTTTACATAAATTAAATAGGCTTTTTTTATTTAATAAAAAGAGTAATTGATTATAGATGGCAAAAACAATAAATTGGATAAAATAATAATACATAATTTATAAGACATATTCAGGTAAACAGTCTTTCTTGTTTAATTTAGTAATCGTGTTAATATATTATCATCGTTACTGAAAAATTACATATTTCCAAAATTTTCAAGTAATTTTCTAATAAATAAGTAATAAAAAAGTAATATCATCTTTTATTTAAGAAGGAAAAAATATGCTATCTTCTATAAATATTTTTTTTTATTTTTATTTAATTATAATCATTTTCTGGACCTAAGTAACAAAAAAAGTAATTTTTAAATATTAATATTTAATTGCGAACGAAGATAAAAAATTTTGTTAAAAATGATAATCTTTAACTATTTTTAATTTGAAATAAAACATAAAAAAATATTTGTAAAAATATTAATGTAAAAATATTAATGTATATTAAGATAAGAATCTTTTGTATTTCTTATGATGAAATTTCACTGCATGTAAAGACATCATGGAAAAAAGAAATCTAAACCTAATCTATTTCTTAATCGTTTGGTGTTTAATATTGCTCTTTTATTTGTTTAACAGTTGCAGTTTAAAATAATCATTAACTGTAATAAATTGATAAAAGTTAATAATTACTCAGACATTAAAGATGTCGAATCCCCATATATTGCATCACTAAAGAATTAGTAAAGTGCTTACCAAATTAACAAAAATATGCTTTTGATAGGAATAAAAAAAAGAATGAGAAATTATTTTGATATTTTATTGTGTGGAAATTTCACTTTACTTGTCAGTTTCGTTTACTTTATTGATTATATTTATTTATCACACTGTACATTGCATGTATAATTAAAGGCATTCTTTGCGAATACATATTTAACGTTTCATGCATCATTTTAATGTGTGAATTTATTAAAAAAAAGTCATCGATATTTTTATTTAGTTTATTACTCATTCACTAAAATGAACAATTAATTTTTGAATTCGAAATTATCGTTTCTGAAATGATCGTTTGTCAATATCAAGTTAATATTCGAATGAAAATTACTTGCTATGCATGTCAATTGTTATCATCGTATTTTCAAAAGTACAAACAATTGTTTTATGAATAAGAAAGAAATTTCAAAACAAAAATGGGAATTGATAATTCTATTACTTTTTTTTTTTTATATTGGAATGAAAATTACGTATTATGCATGTTAAATATCAACGTATATTCAAAAGTACAAATAATTGTTTTATTATGAATAAGAAAGGAAATTTCAAAACAAAAATGAGAATTGAAAATTCTACTACTTTTTTATATTGCTTTGAAAATTTGTATGTATGTCCATTATCATCATCGTATTTTTCAAAAGTACAAATAATTGTTTTATTCTTATGAATAAGAAAATAAATTCAAAATAAAAAATGGGAATTGAAAATTCTATTACTTTTTTTTTTTTTTTTTTATAATTCTTAACTTTATTTCATTTGATGATTTCAAATGTTATTTAAATAAAAAAAAAAAATAATAAAAAAAAATGAATGAAATAAAAAAAAAAAAACCGTTATATTTCTGTAGGATAAAATGGCATCCATCAAAAATAGCTAGAATGAGCTAAAAATATCGTTTGGTTATATAAAAATCTAAACATATCTGACTTACCTTTCGCTCTTAAAATAGATCCATAATCTAATTTTCAAAGATACAAAAAGATAAAAAGAAAGCGTTTATCAAACTCAAAAGATAAAATTATTTAGATAGATTTTTTAAATTTGAGTGTTATATAAGTGTCTTATCTCAAAAGATAATACAAGTATTTTTTTTTTCAGGAATGATGACTAATAGTATAAATAAATCATGAATTCTGTTAAGTTATATAAAAAGATTGTTTTTTTTTTGTTTGTTTATATTTTGATACATTATTATTTTCAAGTTTTGAAAGCTTATATGATTCAAAGCATTGCATACTATAATAACCAAAATATTTTTAATGTGCATTTATAAATCCAGAATTTTTATGATTATTGTTGTAAAATTTTAAGAATTGTATTTTTATAGAAATTAAATATTTCTTATCTACTTTTTTTTTTCTATCAAAAATGAATGTTTTATTATTATTATTATTATTTTTTTATTTCACATAATTTTAAAATGAAAATTTATCATTTTTTACATAATTTTTGCCGCTTCTTTTTTTATATGCATGTATAATACATGTCAATTTAATATTATTTCATTTGAAAAAGACATAACAAACTTTAAAAAATACTTAAAAAATATATTTTATACTTAAAAATAAAATAAAATATATTTTATAAGCATCATAGTGCGCACATCAGAATTGAATGCTACTTTAAAAAAAAAATTATAATTAAACGCAATAACATAAATTCAATTTACAATGTCAGCTTATGTTTTAAATGTATCATCAATAATATTTTTCATCTTTTATTGCGTATAATTAATATTAAAAACTATATTTTCTTTTGAAGTTATGAAAAATAATTTAAGATAAAAATATTTTATCTGAAAAATAAATAATGTAATATTCGCAAAGAAACTAGAACAGCAACATCATCGTTCTGTTAACTTTTTCGACATTTAACTAAGCTGTAAATTTTTTAAACATTATAACGATAATTGTCTTTCAACTAAGTTCTCATACGAAACCTTTCTGTTTACTTTTTTTTATATTTTTATAACATCAGAGAATATAAGAGAATCTTTTAATTTAATATGAAAGGAAGGAACATATTACCAGTTTCCTAAGACTGCTATGGATCAAACTCCCATATCTTCTAACAGCAACAGTTCGTGTCTTACGAGTATTCTATTTGATATTCTATTTAGTAATCTATTGAAATGTTTACGAGTATTCTATTCCATATATTATTTACGAGTATTCTATTTGTTAACCTCACAGAAATAAAAGGGTTTTTTAATTTAATATGAAAGGAAGGAACATATCACCGGTTGCCTAAGACTGCTATGGATCAAACTCCCATATCTTCTAACAACAACAGTTCGTGTCTTTCAAAGTTGATATTTCTTTTCTATTTCAATCGATATTCCTTTCTACTTTCACGACGAGTATTCTATATGATATTCCTTTCTATTTCATTCTTTATCCACAAGATACCAAAGAGTTAGGCATTAGATGACATGAAATTCCAATTTCAGAAGATTGACGGTACAGCTTGAAGATGAAGACCGACAGAAGATGGTGAGGGTAGCTGTTCCCCCCAACATGACCTCATGGGGGAATGCCATCATGCATGATGGATCTATTTGTACCTAAGCGTTCCACTTAAGCACTGGAAAAAAGAAGAGAAAAAATTAGCAACAAGAAGAGGAACAAAAGACGAAAAGCAGATTCCTAATTGAAAGTCCGTCGCCCACCCTCTTCTCTGTATACCCTGGGGCTGAACCCTCCCTTCTTTCCCCCACTGGGGCAAGGGGGAACGCCCCCGAAACTCCGAAACCCAATGTTGACTCGTCCCTTAATTGGGACTAATGATATTAAGTTAATTCGATAAGACCCGGGACTGCCTCTAGGGGTAAGTCGTAGCCAATCGGGGCAAACCAGCATAAAAGGACGCAAGGGGAAGGGATGGCAGCAGACGATCAAAAGGGAAGGGGGTGAGGTGGAGGGGTCAAATTTAGAAGTCGGTGTACAAACTTTTTAGTCATCGTTTGGTCGCGATCACGTGTGCTGGCAGATGCTGCTAGCTGTGTGCTTTGATGACCAAAACAAAGCAACATTCCTGGCACAAACAGAGGGAAGACTGAGTGGGCCCCAGGCTAATCATCAACAGGAAGTTTCGAGATTTAGTTTCTGTACTCCCATTTAAATGTTTCTGTTTCAACGAATCGTAATTAACATCCACCTATACCCCCTATTCGAAAGGACCCCGAGTCAATTCAAGTAAATCCAAAGTGGAAAATGTTTCCCAGTTTAAGTCGGTCGTTTAGTAAATGTGTGTGTTTCTAAACAACATGCGATTCGAAGCGGCAGGATGGATTTGTTTCGTTGTTTTCTGTAATTAGAATTGCACTTATGCTTTCGGATAACTGGCTAGGATCAGTTGTATTTAAATGAAATTGCTCTGGATTATTTGTATGCGAAAGGTGTTTGGAATATTTGGGTGGAGGAGTTTATATGAAATCGCTCGGAGGACTTTTAATGGGAAAAGTTGAAGCTCAAATTGATTCCCTCAAGAATACACGTTTCCGGAGTTTTCATTTCACCAAGGAATATTTGAAGTTTATTCTCTTGGTGTAGCATTTATTTCGCGACAGTCATTTGGGATTTTGTAATTAGCTAAATTCTACAATCACCAAAGAACATTTGATTAGTAAATCATATGAATTGAATAATAAGAATGTGGTACCAAATCTCTTCTTTTCTTTTTTTTAACCAAGTAATATTTAAAATTCATTCATTTAGTGGCATTTATTTTAGTCTAGTTCATAACAATCATTTGGGATTTTTGTAATGCATTCAGTTCTACATAGTAAATACGATGAATTGAATAATAAGAATATCAAGGATAATAAGAATAGTAGTGAAATACCAAATATTTTCAGATTCAAATCAAATTTCAATTTTAAATCAAATTCGAAATTCTCAATTCTTCGAAAACTTTAAGTGACCTGATGGCCAATTGACAAGAGCTCTGGTCTTTGGTACCACAGGTTTTAGGTTAAATCCCTGGCGGTGCCATGGATGTTTGTGAGTGGTTCGGAATCCAAACTGTAGGTCCCGGTCTAATTAGTTTAAAGTGTACAAAAAGTGACAGTAGAGTGACAAACAAACCAACCGAAAAATTAAAAAAAAAAAAAAATCTAAACATGAAAACTTACTTTTAGTCCGTTCATTGCAAATAATACCTTTTCTATGTTGTTATTTATTGAAATAATCTCCATTTTGTCCTTTTAAAAACTTTAAACGTATTTTTAATTTATTTTTTACTCAATAGTAAATGATTTCAGACCTGACAACTTAAGTGTATTAAGAGAGAAAATGATAAATATGAGTTAACATTTACTTTTAAATTTTTTGAGAATATACAATACTAATTTCTATTTGGATTACACATTCATTAAATTCAACAATTGCGTACTGTATTTATAAACTTAAGGACATTAGAGAAAAATATAAATCTTCTAAAAACTTTCTAAAAATCATTTATCGCTATAACAATTACACCATAAAAAAATGTATTTCCTAACAAGAAATAACAAATCAAATTCCGAAACTCTCAATCCAATAATGTTTTATATGAACTTACTTTATACAATGTAACTTGTTTTAGTAATAGCAAACACCTTATAAAGCCTGAAATAACAGCTCTTTTATTAGAAATACCTTTTTGTGATGCTTCAAATATAGCCCATTTTAGTATTTCACACTTTATTAATTCATTGTGAAATAATAAAAAGCAATCTAAAGAAATGCATCCATAATCATGAATTAATGAATCTTCGTTATATTTTACAAATAAGAACAATTAGCCGTTACATTTTTATTGTATTAGAATCATAATCCATCCATAATATGTTAACATTTGTTTTGGTTTTTACCATGATGTCTGTCTATGTCATCTTTCTTACATATGTGTGCAGGTGTGGTTCCAGAACAGACGCGCCAAGTTCCGCAAGCAGGAGAGGCTGAACCAGCAGAAGCAGGCCCAGCAGAGCAGCTCGCAGCCCAGCAGCTCGGCATCCAGCACCTCCTCCTCCGCCACCAACAACAACTGCAGCACCGACAGCACCGTGGCCAGCATGAAGGAAGGATCCTCCACCTGCATAGGCAACAAGGACACCAAGCCGCCCGTTCTCACTGCCATTAACTCGGACGCCAAGACGGTCAACGGTGAGTAATGCCATCTAATGTTTAACACACTGTAATAATGAAGTTCACATGTAGCATACATAAGGCCGAAACAGTGACAGCAGCATTCTAACATGACTAAATGCCCTGTCTTGCCATCCATCAACGCGGAGTAAAGGTCAGTTATGTAACATAATAATCGACACAGTGATAATCCATAATAATTAAGAAGACGTTTATGTTACCTTACACTAGTACATTTGAATTATTGTAAGGTAACATTTTTATTTCAATGGCAAGGCAATACAAAAATGGGAAAAATTCAAAAATAAAGAAGAAAATGCACACAAAAGAGTTCAACAAAGTTGACTGAAGTCATTGCCTTAAGAGTTCTCTAGCTTGCCAGTATCTCGCTGTTTCGGATTCGCCTTGAAGTGCCAAGCAGCGATGGAAATGACTTCGATTCATTCGTTCTGCCAGATCACAAAGAATGCAGTTTGGTTTGTCAAAAATTCCAATGTGATGTTGATGTTCATTAGATCAGTTCTTTTTTATTGAGGCAAGCCACCAGCATTCCATTGCAATGCATGCAGGGCGATGGTTAGGATAGTAGCGAGGGCTCATGCAGAAAACTGTAGACCACTTTGCTGTATAGAACGTTGTCCAGGGGCACCACTAGGAGGTAGGTCTACATTGCACCCTTGTAAGGCAACATAAACAATATACAATTATAATCCCCATGGACAACAATTCCTAACATAACATTATAGTAAACACAATAATAATAAATCTAAGATGTTAAACTAAGATATTAAAAAAGTAATAATTAACACCAAATGATCTGTCTTCACTGTTATGAAGCCGAAGCCAATCATCTGTTATACATCATAATAATCAACATTCAACATAAAATATCAAGTACATAGTCGTAACACCAATTTGCTTGTTTGTACTTTATCAATTCGGATAGCAACATCAGCATAACACAGCAATCAAAACAGTAATAGAAAAGTTAGTAGTTACATTTGAAATAGTTTATGGGGTACAAAATAAGCATTGGCCAAATTCATAAATAGGATTAGAGCTAGATTTTTGAAAGCTTTCAGCTTTTGAGAGCTTGAATTTTCCAAGTGTTAAAAAAAAATTTGCTTGAAAAATTGCTTGAAAATTAATATGAATTAAATTTTTAGATAATTCACATATATGTTCTGAAATTTTAATCGAATACATTGGTAAGTTGATATAAAATTAAATAAAGCAATACAGCTGAAGACAATGAAATAAATTAAAATATTAAAAAACTTTTCTATAAAAATTATGTAAAAAAAAAACTGTAATTTTAAAATTATGTTCCTCAAGACTTTGACGTATGAGGGAATTTTCAAATTTTTTTAAAAGAAAGAAATTTTACAAATTTTAATTCCCTTATCTGATATAGCATTGTGTGCGTGTGTGTGTTGAATATCGGTGTGCCCCACGTTCCACCGATGTTTGCCATGAGCAACCCACCGACGGGTGATGAGGGATGAACGTTGGTAACTATCTCACATTAAGGTGTCGTGTCGGAGGAAACTAAAGCAACATTAAGTAAAAATATTAAGATCTAAAGTTGTTGAAAATAACAAAGCTTTTAAAAACATCCAATTCCAAGTTCATTTTGAGACTATTTCATGTATCACTTTATGTTATTGTTTAAGTAGGTTGATACTATAGGGTTCGGCTTATATACGGATCCGCTCATCTCGCAAAAAATATAGATAGTTTCAGTCCGTTATATTCCGTTAGCAGGAAGCAAGTGATAAATCGCCGTATATTGCTTAGTAAAGCAAGTTTTTATTTTAGTTTATATTTCTTAAATTTATGATAAAAAATAATTTTAAATGAAATTAGTTATTCGTTTTATGAAAATAAATTGTTTTTATTATTGAAATTGTTCATAATGCTGGTTTGAAATTGTTTATAATGCGACGTCGCCAAAGCGAAAACTTAACGTCGGCAAAATTTGCACCAAGCAAAAAAAGAAAAATAACAAAACATACGTCACAAAATTTCATTTCGATTTATGTAAGGGTTTCGAATTTTGGATAAATTTTTTGAAGAAAAAATTCACTCTCTTATACACTGCTTATACACGGATAGGTTTATAGTCCGAAATAAAACTAAAGGAGAATTAACGAGAATGAACTAGAAACATATGTATGCATATATAAATGGATTCATGTATATGTGCATGTAAAAAGCATAACTTAGAAACTGTAAGACTTAGAAGTACATTTTTTTTAAATCTGAATTTATTATTTCATTCCAAAAGCTCGTAGTCAAAACTTACGAAAAACTTTTTATCAATTATTTTTAATTAAATTAAAACATTACTTTTTTTAGTTCAGATTTTCAATCTGCCTATTAATTTTCAATTTATTTTTCCAAACTAACAATAATAAAATCTTAAAAATAGATACTAACAGGTTAAAGATGAAAAAAAAAATATTCGATATTTTTGGACTTTATTTATCTAATTTATATCATTTAATGGGAGTTGTTTAAAATCATATCCTTTAATTCTGTGCAGATATTTTTTTCATAAAATTTACTAAACCTAAAAATATTTTATTCACTGTAACAGTACAACACTACATATTTGTCAATATGAATAAACACAACATTAGAATACTTTTAAAGTTATCTTGAAAATTAATTATTGGAAAAATATACATTACAAATATTTCTTTGGGCAAATAAAATATCTATTACAGTCATACATTGAATCTTTGCTACTTATTTTTTGTGGAAAACCCCAATTTTTCCAACTCCAAATTGGGAGGAATATTTAATTCCATCTCTCATCATCAAATTGTGAAATTTTGGCGAGAAACGCCTTGTTCATTTTCCTTTGCTAATTCAGGAGGCGGTCAAGCTCTCGCCAATTGCAATGGGATAATCATTTATTCCTTTTGTCTTATTCCTCGATCACGTAGGGCGGTAGTGAGCTTATTGATTGCGGCTTATATCGAACACTTTCTTGGTAATCAGGAGCCCTTGGCGGGAAGTTTACAGAACCCCAGTGGAACGCATCTTTAGTATTCCATCTCTCTTGCCAGGGGCGCTTCATCAGGAACCCGAACCGGAAACCGCCCCGCTTTCCGCTTGTAATGAGACTGAGCAACAAAAAGATTTGTTATGTACACTCCTGTTCTTTCGGAATTATTAGACCAGGTGCCAGTTTTTGAGGATTGCAGTGAGTTGGCTGAATCGCCTACGTTAAGGCAAAGATTCGAAATAAAAGCTGTCAATGAATACTAAGCGAATAAATTGATTAAGGCAACAGACCACGTTCACAGTCAGCACTTTTGAATAACAATTTATTGAAATTTTAGGCTATTCTTAAATTAGGTTATGAAACAGTGACAAACATGAAAATGCTAGTCTCAATTTAGGTTGTCAAACATTGACAAACATGAAAATGCAATTCTTAAATTAGCTTATGAAATATTGACAAACATGAAAATGTTATTCTTAAATTAGATTATGAAAATTGACAAACATGAAAGTGCTCTTCTTAAATTAGGTTATGAAACATTGACTAACAGGAAAATGCTATTCTTAAATTAGGTTATGAAACATTGACTAACAGGAAAATGCTATTCTTAATTAGGTTATGAAACATTGACTAACAGGAAAATGCTATTCTTAAGTTAGGTTATGAAACATTGACTAACAGGAAAATGCTATTCTTAAATTAGCTTATGAAACATTGACTAACAGGAAAATGCTATTCTTAAATTAGGTTATGAAACATTGACTAACAGGAAAATGCTATTCTTAAATTAGGTTATGAAACATTGACTAACAGGAAAATGCTATTCTTAAGTTAGGTTATGAAACATTGACTAACAGGAAAATGCTATTCTTAAATTAGCTTATGAAATGTTGTTCATTGACTAATTCAGGAAAATGCTATTGCATGAAAATGCAATTCTTAAATTAGGTTATGAAACATTGACTAACAGGAAAAATGCTATTCTTAAATTAGGTTATGAAACATTGACTAACAGGAAAATGCTATTCTTAAGTTAGGTTATGAAACATTGGCAAACATGAAAATGTTGTTCTTAAATTCGGGAAATGAAATATTGACAAAAATGAAAATGCATGAAAATATTCTTAGGTTATGAATTATTGACAAACATGAAAGTGCTATTCTTAAATTGAAAATGTTGTTCTTAAATTCGGGAAATGAAATATTATGAAACATTAGTAAATTTGAAAGTGCTATTCTGAAATTAGGTTAAGAAACATTGACAAGCATGAAAGTGCTATTTTTAATTAAGTTATGAAACATTGGCAAAAATGAAAATGCTATTCTTAAATTAAGTTATCAAATATTGACAAACATGAAAATGCTATTCTTAAATTAGGTTATGAAACATTGATTAACAGAAAAATGCTGTTCTTAAATCAGGTTATGAAACATTGGCAAATATGAAAACGCTAGTCTTAAATTAGTTGTAAACCATTGGCGAACATGAAAATGTTATTCTTAAAATAGGTTGTGAAATATTGATAAAGATGAAAATGCTATTATTAAATTATGTTGTAAAGCATTGACAAACCAGAAAATTAAAAACGTATACATGAATGTTTTTGTTAAAACATGACAAAAATTAACACAATAGTGTATTTTTGTCTGATCCTAACTCAAAGAATCTGTAAGACATATCACATTGACTTGAAAACACGTATACATACATCTATTATGTTTGTATTAAACTAACTGAATGATACTATTCTAAGACATAGCTGAGTTACACAGCCAGTCAAGACATTTAGAATTAAAAAGTACAGAATTAATATACAATTGTAACAGTTAAGACTGTTTTAATAATTTATGGCGATGTAGTAAACAAATAATAGTTTTCAGAAATTCATTTTTTTCAGAATTTTTAATGCATGTAATTCAGTATCTTAATATTTCGTTATTAAACGAGTGTATCTCGATTTCTAACGACTCTAGAAACAAATTCAAAACTGTTTTGAAAGCTGTAGGTATGATCTTTAAAATAAAACAAAGCATTTCCGGTTTTTTTCACGAAAATCGTGATTTGAACGTAGTCATTTACCATAAAATATTAAATACTGGATTTTTTTTCTTATTAAATTTTTATAATATAAGCATTAAGCATATATTTGAAAGCAGTGCTATTTGTTAAAAATGGAGAATTCTTAAAAACAAATGTCACTGTTACAAAAAAATATATAATATATCTAAAATTAGTAAGCTTATCGACATATATGTCTTGATAATAAATATATGTAATTGTAGATCTTGATATGTTTTCGTATTGTCTTTGTAATGCCCAACAGACAGAATTCATTCCCATGATTCCGTTTTTATACTGTGTTAACTGCAATCTTAATATGCTCTACGAATATATGCATACGAAATAAGAATAAGATTGGAATTCTAACGGTAATTTTATATTATGGTATACAAAAGCTCACAGGATCACATATAATTAAAAAGCGACGACCTATAATCGTTTCACTAAACTAAATATTCCCAATTAAAATGCTTCGAATGCCTCTTTAAGTAAGCCAAGGAAAAGGATCACTTCTTATAGCCAAACTTGCTGCAAAAAACTTCCCTGAAAAAGTTTCTGCAGAAATTGAATGAAAGGAATTGCATCAAAATAAATAACCTTATTTCCATTTTTAAACCGCAGAATCCATCACAGTCCTTGTTATAGAGACTCGGTGACTGTTATGACAATGCCTCCAAAGTGTTTCGCATCGATAGTTAGGATATTTGGTGGAAGTATTCCGGATTGCATGGTGTTGTATAAAGAATATTTTGTTCAGTGAAACGATTATGGATCTTCGCCGTGACTGTGATTGCTGATGTGATTCTGTGAAATAAGATTGAGAGTTATTGTGTACAGTTATAAAGATACTCTCTGATGTTGCAATTTAAATCCCATTCCTCACTCAAATTGTGACTGTCCTCCCTAGAAGATCTCTCGGAAGGCAATATCCTGCCCCTCATCTCCCATTGGCATACATAAGTGGAACATGTGACCCATCAATGTTGAACAAATATATTTGCATGTGTATTCTTTGTTGCTTAACAAACGGAAATAAATCTCTTTAAGTCATTTTTAAAGGACTTCATGATTTTTTTCTGTATAATGTCAAGCGTTACGTTATTTGATACACACAATTAAATGCATGCATTCTCAATATGGAATATGATTTAAATTGGCATATCAGCATCATTATAACGGTACGTAAAAACTCTAAATTGTTGCTGGTGTGATCTTATTTCACAGGATCACAGTCACAGAGAAGATCCATAATCGTTTCGTGAACTAAATATTCTTTATACAATACCATGTTAGAGAAAAACAAAAGATCTCTGAGTTAGCCAAGGACCCTGATAATTTTTTATAAATCACTCGTTGGAAAAAATTTCCCAGAAAAAGTTAATAGAATGGAATTAAATTGCCAAGATAGAGTGAAACAGGTTACATAAAAAAATTTTAAACCTCAAATCTAATTTTCAATTTAAATTTTCAAATTTCAGAACATTCAACAAAATCAAGACAGCTACTTCATTATTATTACATTCTTATGATATATTTCGATAATTATGTATATATATATATATATATATTACATATATATATGTGTGATATTCTTTTTCAAATGATCTTATATTAATTTATTCAGACGTATGTTTACCTATCATACAATAACATTGTATTTATTGCCCATTATACTGTATTGTTTACCCCAATATAGGCTTGTTTTTGCAACATCTGTTACTCGTTGCACAAGCAATAAAAAAGAAATATATAGAAGCTATATGGTTTTATTCAAATGCACAGTTATATTTTCACTGTCAGGTTAATACAGCAACATTATAAACAATGATATTTCATAGCTGTCAATTTTTATAATTTTTTTCTTACTAAATACAATTTTTCAGTTAATTGTACTAAAAATTGTAATGTAATTAAAAATTGTACGAATTAAAAAAAATGCTAAATAAAAGAAGAAAGAAATCTCCGGTAATAAATCTTCGCGAAGCAAGATAATCATCTTCAACGACGTCAACAACTATCAGCTAAGTTGTCATAGAACTTTTTGCAAATATGCTTTAAAACTATAGCTTGGAAATAAGCTATAAAATTTATCGTACCCAAAAGCATTTCTATGCTATAAATTTAAATAAAAATGTTACATTTGCTATAGAAGATTTCATTTTATTTGCACAACTTACACAGATAAATTTCGATTTCATTCATATGAAAAAGTGCAACTATATTTTGTCACAGTTGAAGATCTAGCTTTCGGAACAATTATATTTATAATTAAATCGCTTATTTTTCCTTAAGTACTATTTAAATATGGCTATCATAAAATTGTAGGAAGTTTGAATATGAAATGCTAGTAGCTAAGAAAAACTTTTTCATATCTCCCAAAACAAAAAAACAGCTTGATGTAGATTCGTAGTGACGGTTATGAAATTAGATTCAAAACTGTCTTTCGTCGCTCCTTCCCAAATTGATGGTTTGAATTGTTCTTAAAGAACTGTGTTATAGAGTATACGGAAAAATAAATAAATAAAAATCTTGTTCTAAAATTTAATCAAATTGGATGCATTACATAAATTTCAAACATTTTACTATCGCTTTTCGCAATAGAGTAAACATTTATTTCTATATGATAATGATTATCTTCATTTAAATAGGTGATTATTTAAAAAAAAATTTTAGATTAAAAAAAAAAAAAAAGAAAATTTGAATTGAAATTAAGACGAATTAATTTATGCGTATAAAAAATAGAATGAATTAAAACAGTAGATCTATGCATATAAATGAAATCAAACACGAATCTGACTAAATTTTTATATAGGCTTCTACAATATATCTCACTAAATTATTTAAACACGTTTATTTGTTTATCAATATTTGCTGTCATTTTTAAAAATGACAATAAATATTGATTAAAAAAATAAGATATAAAGTTAAAATAAATTACATAAATTTAACTTATAAATAACTTATGAATTTTGCAAACTTTTATGCTTTTTATTAAAAAAGCTTAAAGAATTCTTTCTAATATCGTCTAATAATCTTTCTAATATTGAAAACGTGCTAATATTTTCCACAAATTAAAAGCAAAATTTGTGGTTGAAACATTTGAATCAAGGAACATTTAAATTAAAGTATTGTTAATTGCAAATAAAATAAAATTGAGAACATATTAAGAAATACTTTAATAAAAGCATTGCAAAAAATTGCATTCTTTAAATATAGTTCTGGTTTTTCAATGGAGACCTTTATCGATGCTTTTTTCCGCTCAACTGAACATATTCAGCTCAAAAAAAGGAAAACGAATTACTAAAAAGGAAGCCGACAATAAACATTTTAGGCCAAATAACCATAATCGAATCAACCCCGACACGCATAAATAAAGGGAAAAAGTCTTTTCTGACTGAGAAATACTTTAAAATCTTATAAAGAAAAAAATCCCTCCCATTCTCTCTGTCTCTCTTCTTTTTTTTTTTTTTTTTGTAGGAACTATAAAAAAAGAATAGTCTGATGGAAAAGAGGAACAGAACAAAAATGGATAAGAATCCATTGCTGCGCCATTTACTTTTCCGTTAAGTCATGTAGGCCTTGCCCTCACAGAAAATCCACTGCCACGGAGGAAATTCCTCGCCACCATAAATTGCGGGAGTCAATACGATTTAGGGCCCGGCATCGGGCCTTTTCATCAACACTCCGACAGCCCCTTAGTATATGGGCACGCCGTTTGGACTCTGCGCCCCTTTGCCCATTTCTGGCGGGGCGCACGCCAGAAGGGTGGAGGGTGGGCAAGGGGATGGTAGAGCTGCAGAAGTCATGCTTCCATTATCCGCTTTCCACTGACGCTAACTGAAACAAATGGGGCACACCAAAAACCATTTACACAGAATTGCCTCGACCCATCTGGTATCACGTGGTCGTTGTCTTCAGCCCACGCCCACACCCCCACGTGCCTTCACCTGGGGGATGTGTCACACGATTTCTTGTCTGCCTTTCTTTTCCCTTCTGGACTCGCAGTCCGGCTATGGACCCTTCTCTAAGAATGCCGGACTATGGTGGATACTCATTGTAATTAGGCTGATGGCATTTTGTTGTTGGTGGTCCTTTTCTTCTTCTTTTTTTTTTTTTTGATGTTGTTATTGTCCTGGTGTTCCCTTTTTGTTGTTGTTGTTGTTGCCGTTCTTATCTTAATGTTTTAGTTATGGCTGTACTAGAGTTGTCCCCAACGTGCTGAGAGCTAAATTGGCTTTCAGATAAAGTAGCTTTCCACTTAAGCCTTGCCTTTTTTCTTTCTTTTCTTTCTTTAGTTGGTTTTTCATTTCCTTTTCCATTCTTGGAGGCAATGTTAATTTAGAAAATGATCACTAAGTTTTTGGGTGTCTTTTCTTTGTCTTTTTTTTTCTAAAAAAAAAAACTTGAGAAAAAAGTTTTACTTTCTCAATTTAGAGTGATTTTTGCTTGTTTTTTTCCAATTATTTTAACGAAACATTCAATAAAAACAAAAGTTTGTTTTACTTAACTTTCTTAGATTGCTTATCAAATCTCCCATTGATAAAGAAAACAAGCACACACACACACAAAAGAGAAAAAAAAAAATCATGAAAAAAAGAAATATTTTCTCTTAGTACAATTTCATTAAATTTATAAAAAAAATACAAATGCATATGCATTATTTTTATTTGCAATGTTTCTAATTCTCATTTAAAAAAATACTTTGTAACAAAAAGTTTTTTGGTATACCAAGGCCCTATTAACAATACATTACGTTGGGCTCATAAAGTTATTCATATATAAATTTAATGAGCCTTTAAATTGAAAAGGTGTACCTTATATCAAATGGCAAAAACGCCATTATGATATGCACAAAAGATTTTATACTTTTATATACAAAAGCTATTTTTACATAATTTAATTTACATTGGATAATTTAACATGGAATAAATGCACCGATCTGATTTCTTTTCCTAGTTAATGACAGAGCAGCTAGAGTGCTGCCAACAAAAATAACAAAGTGTTTGGATTATTGCATTTTTTTTGTTCTGATCTCCATTTTTTTTTTTTTTTAATTCTAACGTTATATTTTTTTTATTTCTTCTTCTTCTTATTAATTATTTTTTTTTATTATTATTATTAGTTTTAGTATTCTTATTTTTTGAGATTTTTAATTAAAATTAGACAATTTCATTTTTTATTTAGATTTCATGTATCGATACTGATGTGGAGATTTTCATGGTTTTGAAACCACAAATTAGTACATTCCTTGCCTTTGCAATCATCGTATACTCTTTTATACAATTCACATTTTAAGAATTTTTAATTTTTATGCTTTTATTTTAAAAATAGAAATTATTTTCAAGCTCTGAAATTTAAATTATACTTGAACAAAAAATTAGTTTTTGGTATACAATTTTTAAAAGTTAATTTATACATATCTACTTAGTAAAATGATTAATATGCATCATTTTAATGCTTACAAGTTATTTAAAATATAAATTGTAATTCAGGGAATTAACATTTTATTATAGACACAATGAATTATAGAAAGTGTCCTGTAAAAATTCGAAACATATTCATAAACATCTTAGTTTTATTTTTAAAACAAGTAATATAGAAAAAAAAAAAATTGAAGTCAATTCCTACTTAGGTCAACAAAGAAAAATTTTATTTTAGTTAGTTTTTATTAAATAATTACAATTAATATAAATATATATATACATATGACAGAATCACAATATTAAGTGTCAAAATAGAAAACGAATTTCCTTGCAATTTTCCTTTCTATATAGAGTGTTGGACTATTATTTTTGTTTGTTACTATTTATTCGCTTTCTATTTTTTTCGTTTCTAATTTATGAAGCTGATGGTGGTCTATAATTTTTCATTTTATCCATCTCTTCTAATGCTTCATTATTGCAAGGAACCTTTCCAGTGAGTTTCGTGCAGTCCAGTTCTTCTATTAAAATTAATTAAATTTAATTACTAAATTAATATTTGAAAAAACTGTATTAACATCAGTGTCATGCACTACAAGTTTAAAAAAAAATGTATTTAATCTTGAGTGGATGAATAAAAAAAGTATTTTATGAACGATAGAAATTTTGAGCAAGATATATAAATATATATATAGGGAGTGTGTGAACTAATAGTAGGAATTGAAAAAAAAAAGAGTCTCAAATGATTGAAATATTTAATAAAACAATGTAATTCATGAAAAAATATTTATTCTCTAAATATTTTCTACAGGCAAGATATCTCCTTCCGTGAAATGGAGCACATCTCACTGCCCTCAGCAAAAGCCTGCTGTAGCAGCCATCAGCCCACTGACGTCACTGGCCACGTCATGTCCGACTTCATCATTTCCAGGAGTCCTGGGTTCTGTTCTTATCCTCTGTCGTCCATCGACACCAAGCCTGCCCTGGCCTCCATGTTCTGACTGTGAAGCCGCGGACACTTTCTGATGTCTGTGAAGAAGACGACAAAGAACATTGCAGCAGAATGATGTCCAACCTCAACCTACTTCTCAACAAGTTAAAGAATGTCAGAATACCTGAAAGACTTTATGGAAGATAAGAACAGTATGAAACAAATGGTGAATGATAGTGTGTTCAATGAAATTCTAAAGGTTGTAGAAAAATTTTCTTGTAAAATTACATATTGGTCATAAGTATCTGCTAATATAATATCAATAAACATGTACCACACAAACGTTAGAATTTCTGAAATTTGTGATCATGCTTGAAATTTTGTTATTTTCTAAGAGACATTGTAAAGACATTTTTTCTCCCCTGTTTTGGATATATAATGATTGTAATTTATTCAAACACTTGCTAAGATTATTCGAAAAAAAGTAATTTACAGATACAAATTTTAAGTCGATAAATTGTGCATTAAGGAAAAAATTAAAAATTCGTTAATTTTTTTTTTCATATATTTTTTGTTACCCATTTGATAACTTCAAATATGAAAATTTTGTTTAAAATTATAAATTATAATAAAATAATGATTATAAATTATAAATATAATTACAATAAATTATAATAATATTATTTTATAATAAATTAATAATATAATTAATATAATTATAATAAATAATAATTATGAATTATAATAAAATATGTATAATAATATTATTTCATTCGTTTATTTTTTTTCCATATATTTTTTGTTACCCATTTTATAACTTCAAGTTTCAAAATTTTGCTTAAAATTATAAATTATAAATATAATTATAATAATATTAATTAATAATAAATTAATAATGTAATTAATATAATTATAATAAATAATAATTATAAATTATAATATATAAATAATAAATTATTTCTACGTTATTTTTTTCCATATATTTTTTGTTACCCATTTGATAACTTCAAATTTGAAAAATTTGCTTAAAATTATAAATTATAATAAAATAATGATTATAAATTAAATGATAAAATGAATAATATTATAAATATAATTATAATAATATTAATTAATAATAAACTAATAATATAATTATAATAAATATCAATTATAAATTATAATAAAATAATGATTATAAACAAATATAAATTATAAATATAATTATAATAAATTATAATAATATTAATAAATAGTAAATTAATATTAATTAATATAATTATAACAAACAATAATTATAAATTACAAATTATAATAAAAAATATAAATAATAAAATTATTTAATTTGTTAAATTTTTTTCCATTCATTTTTTGTTACCCATTTGATAACTTCAAATTGGAAGCTTTTATTTAAAATGAAACAAGACTAAAAATGTCGATTAAAAATCCTCAAAGGTGAACAAATATCACTTAGAGCTTACATAATATAAAATTGAAATAAATAAATTTAAATAAATCGAATATTATTCTATTCAGAATCCGAAATCAAAAACGAATTCTGATAAAGGAATGTTACTTAGAATTAAAAAAAGTTGAATGGTTGAATAAAGACTTTGAAATAAGAATTTTGAGGTTGGACAATGATTTGCCCATGTACATAGAACATGAATTAATGTTCTCGAATGTTCTTTAATACTTCATTTTAGAAGTAACTGTGGAAAACGATTTGAAATCAACCCTATTTGCATCTTATATTTATATAAGTGTAAAAGGTAAAAACTGAAATATTTGGCAAAATATTGTACTATGAATGTAAATACATATAAATGTTTACTGGACATAAACTAAAGTATGAAATATATATATATCTATATCTATATAAGTTTAACCTCTTCAGTGTGAAATTTTGAAAGTGGGGAAATTTTTTTATTTGATTATATTTTATACCGTCGACAACCATTGAATTAAAAAAAAAAATTAGAAATTAATAAATATATATAAAAATGTTCATAGATATATAATGTTCTAATAGAATAAAATTAATTTTTAATTCAGTTTTTAAATTGACATAATCAATTTGGCCTGACACATGTATTTTGTTCATCAGATAATTAACGGTATTTTTCAAATGAATTTTAATACATCAAAAGATAATGTTAGAAATGAATAGATATAAAAATATTTATAGATATATCATATTCTGATAAAATAAAATTAATTATACAATTCATTTTTAAATTGATACAATAATAATAATCAAATTGGTCTGAAACATGTATTTAGTTCATCCGATAATTAACGATTTCTTTCAAATGAATTTTAATGAATCGAATAAAATTAAAAGACAATGTTACAATAATATTACAAAATATTATTTTTGCTAACAGGCAAACAAATTTTTTTTTTTTTTTCTAGAAATATTACAGTAAATATTTGTTCAACATATATTAATCTTTCCTTTTCAGTTAAAATAATTAAAAAAAAATAGACATACACACATGTACAAGAATCACTGAAGAGGTTAACAATTCCGCATTGGTTTATTAATAAGTAGCATTTAAGTTTTAAAGCAATTTATTTTAAATTCAATTTTTTGTGTGCTCTTTTTGTATTTATATTGGTTCCTCCAATTTGTGTATTGAAATGAAGTAATTGAGCCCTTTTCTTTGAAAGTGGTACAAGTCCATTTTTGACAAAAAGTTAATTAATGATAACAATGAATGCAAGCTGCTATGACCTTTTTATTTATAAACAATTCCCTAAAAACCCCTTCAAAATTCCCAAAAAAACCCCTTCATTTTGTCAATATATATTTACGTAGTTAATGGTAGTGCAAAATATAATTACTTTCAAAGTGGTTTAAGTCCACTTTCTGAAAAGACATAATATTTTGTTCAAAAATTATACTACATAATTTCTCTTCTTCATTTTTATATGTGTGGCAACACTGTTAATGACATAAAAAAAAATTTCATTCGTTTACTGGAATTTTATTGTTTGCTGAATCATTGTCAGAGGCTAGCTAGCCTCATAGCTAGAGCTGAAAACGCTATTACTAGTGTGTTCTGTTTATTTACCCTATACAATGCTGCATAAAACTTCATTGGATGAAAATGCGGAGTTTAATGCATTAAATTTTAACCTTTACACCATCATACAGAACCTTTATATCATCATACCAGACCCATCACATCCAAAAATTCAAAATTCAAGGATAGGATGGATCTATTAACTTTATATTCATCCAATGCATCATGACTATTTTCAAAAACTTTCTCATAATGATAAAAATTAAAAATGGCAAATATTAATATAAAATTGCATTAAAATGGCATTACCTGAAGAAATATTGAAATAAAGCTTTTTGACATATTTAATAAAAAAAAATTGGTTTGAGTTAATTAAAAAAACATATTTAATATTTCATAAATTTGTGATTTTCACATTTATTGACTTTGAAAGGGGTGCAAGTCCATTTGAGGTTATTAAAAGTATAAATTTTTTAAAATAATACTTTAAAAACGACCCCATTTTAAACTTCAATCGTTTTAATATTTAAAAAACGCAAAGTGAGCATATTAACATATACCAATATTTTAACCATTCTTATATATCAAACCATTCAAATACCCTTAAATATCTCCATATAATATAAAATGGATTTACACCACTTACAAAGAAAACGGCTCAATTATTCTTTAAGAAACAAACTAAGAAATTCAATTTATTTATCATGTATAATATATTTCTGATTAATTAATGAAAATGGAGAAAATGTTTTCTATGTTTGTGTAATGAAAAAAAAAAAGAAAAGTCCTGTACAAAAGTAAAAGTTAACTCTTTTTGTAAAAAAAAATTGCTCTAATACAGCGGGAACAGCGGAGTTTTTCTTGAATTTCTGCCATTTAAACACGCGTACATTATTTGTATATAGGACCGAGAAGTATATATATAATTGCCGTCTTTTTATTTTATATATTTGAGTTATTATTTACATAAATGTAAAATATAAATTCTAGTCATAACATTTCTGTATCATGGATTATTGAGAGCTAAACTTTACAAAAACTTTTATGTAATTCAATTATTTAAACAGCTAAATTAACACCTATTACATAAAATTAGTGTTAATATTTAAAAACTTGAAATTTATTAAACTAACGCCAAACATAACTTTTTGGGCATAATTTGGCGAGATTATTTTGGAATTTAACAGCTAAATTCTTGTAAATCCAAACAGCAAAAACAATCTTTATTTTATAAATAGAAAGATGATAATTAATTATTTTAAAGTATAGAATAATTATTTGATTTTTTTAATCGAATTAGAAAAAACATTAAAGAATTAAGATAAAAGCCACCTTATCAAAAATTAATAGTAAAAAACTTTTATTAGCTCTGAATAATCTATTGAAAACACTTCTTAAAATGTGCAAATTATTTATTTGTTTTTCAATTTTCTGTAACACTATTTATTATACTTGATGTAGCATGAAAATTTAAAAACCGATCTTTACTTTATCATGAATTGTTGTTTGAAACTTGTAACAACAGTAACCTGTAATAAATAAACTGTGTTGTTAAAGCTAGAAAAAAAATATGATTAAATGCCTAAAATTTTTTTTTTTTTTTTTCGGAATTAAGCCAATTGATATTTCAAAACTATTTTTTATGAGATATTTATTTACTTTTATGCAACCATTCTAATTTTAAAAAATAATTCATGAAAATTTTGTAGAAATAATAAATAATTTTTCTAAGGAATAATAAATAAACAATTTTCAAATTCTTATTTCACGAACTGAAAGTGCCAAATCAAACGATTTATTTTCGCGCTCAATTTTTTCGAACTTATTTATCACATAAAAAGACATTTAAGTAAAATTATTTCTTATTTACATTTGAATAATATTTCCGTATTTATTTTTATTTAGATTCCTTTAAAAAAGCTGCTATTGTTAACATACTTTTTAAAGAATAGATAAAAAAAACATTAAACAATGTTTTTCTTAATAACAGTACTAATTTTTGGTACTTACGTATTAACGGTACCTTGGCGACAGACTTGGCGGTTTTTAAGTGAAGCCAATCTTTATTATTTGGAATAAAAATATTTTGAAAGCGTTTTGATTTTAAATGAAGTGTTTCATATATATTCTATTGTTTGGAACAAAAATTTTAAGTGTTGATTGGCGCCAAATCTGTAGCTGTGGTTGGCGCGTGTGCACTTTATTGGCGCAACTGTCGCCAAGGTACCTTTAATACGTAAGTACCTAATTTTTTACAAATAAAAAACTTATAAAATTAAAATCAGAATTAATAAGAAATACGTACCTAACAACAACACACCAGACATTTTAAAATTTTTCAAATGATACTTAATATTGAAACTTGTTTTTTATATTAGTGATAGAAAACATGCTCTTCGCAAACAATGCTTTATGTAAGATTTATCGAAAAATATTGTTGATTAAAAACAAATTCCGAAAATATTTGATTTTTCCTTAATTTTTTATTTTCTGAAATTCTTTCCGTAAAAAAGCATTCTAAAAACGATATTTTTTTTTTTTAGTTTTCGTTTTTAAGAAGAAAATCATTCTGAAAACGATATTTTTTCAGTTTTCGTTTTAAGAAGAAAATCATTCTGAAAACGATTGATTTTAGTTTTCGTTTTTAACAAGAAAATCATTCTAAAAATAATAATTTTTTCTAGTTTTTCAATGTAAATAAAATTATACTTTGAATTTATGATGAGGATTTATCTGTAAACATGGTGTAAATGATATTATTTGTGATAAGTTTAGGATGATAATGAAAGCTCCAATGTAAAAGGTTTTTTTTTTATGTTATAACACTATGAATTTTGATATTGTGCAACAATGGCTTCATGGCTTCATTGATATTCCTTCATGATTGGTATTCTAGTCAAATTTCATGCTTCATCTCTCTAAATCAAAGTTTAATTTATATTATTCTGTGTTACAGCGCATATTTATTACTTGTGTGGATGCTTTATGTATTTGTAAATACACTGGAATATTTTATTAAAGATGTATTTGTTTCTGTGTAAAATGATGTGCGAATATTTGTGGCTTCTATAGACATTATTAGCAATAATTACAGAAATACAGATCTGAACATAAACTTCATTCTTATTTAGATATGGACAATTATTTCATACAAAGGAACAATATGTATGAAAAGCAATAATATAACAAGAATGTTTACTTATAATAAACTAGGCATTTTCTTCCATGGTAATAATGAAAAGCATATAAAAAAAATATTAAATCATTTCTCTATATTAGAAAAACAATGAAAATACTTGATTCCCAGAAATATAACTAATTAAAATAAATTTGATTATATATTTCTTTATATTGCATATATTACATTTTTATATTTTGCATATTTCGAAATTCAACACAAAATCCAAATTTTAGAACGTGAATTAATTCAGTCATCAGAAAAATAAGTGCAACTAGTATATTAATCAAAATGTTTGTTAGAATAAATAATATAAAAATGTTAATGCATACAATTCATTTTTTTATATTGTCACGAACTGCACAAAAAGCACGTAAAAATATATTAAATCATTTCACTATATTGGAAAAACTGTAGAAACCACCCAATTACTCTAAATTTAAACCATTAAAATAAATTGGACTTCATATTTCTTTATTCCTCGTAGTTAAAAGTCAACATAAAATTCTAAATTTCAAAAACGTAAATCAATTCAGTCATCAGAAATAATAAATGTAACTAAAATAGTAATCAAAATGTTTGTTGGAGGAATTAATATATAATGGTTAATAAATACAATTCACTTTTTTTATGTTGTCACGAGCGCATAAAATAATGTAAAATACATTAAATCCTTTCTCTATATTGGGAAGACACAGAAAATACTTGATTCCTAGAAATCCAAGCTATTAAAATAAATATGATTTTATATTTATTTATTCTTCATAGTTGAAACTCCACATAAAATCCTAAATTTCAGAACATAATCAATTCAGTCATTAGAAATAATAAGTGAACTAGCACATTAATCAAAATGTTTGTTCGAGAAATTAATATATAAATTTTAATGTATACAATTCATTTTTTATATTGTCACGAACAGCACAAAAACACTTAAAATATATTAAATCATTTCAATATATTGAGAAAACAATAGAAAATACTCGATTACTTTAAATTTTAATTATTAAAATACATTCCATGTACATTTGATTTTATATTTCTTCATTCTATACATAATCGAAAGTCAACATAAAATCCTAAATTTTATAATGCAAATCAATTTAGTCATCAGAAATAATAAGTATAACTAGAATATTAAACAAAATGTTTGCTGGAGAAACTAATATATAGATGTTAATGTATCCAATCCATTTCTTTACC
The DNA here is from genome assembly GCA_021605095.1 of Caerostris extrusa. NCBI lineage: Eukaryota > Metazoa > Arthropoda > Arachnida > Araneae > Araneidae > Caerostris > Caerostris extrusa. The sequence goes on from BPLR01019844.1 coordinate 132,441, forward strand.
ACGAGCCGCACAAAAACATGTAAAATATATTAAATCATTTCACTATATTGGGAAAACAATAGAAAATATACGATTACTTTAAAGTTAAAATATTAAAATAAAGGTGATTTTATATTTCTCCATTCAAGAAAGTGTAAATTCAACACAAAATCCATATTTTAGAAAGTATATCAATTCAATCATCAGAAATAATAAGTGTAACTAGAATATTAATCAAAACGTTTGCTTCAGAAACTAATATATAAGTGTTAAGGTATACAATTCGTTTTGCATATTGACACGTACAAAAGCATGTAAAACATTAAATCATTTCTCTAAATTGGGTATACAATAGAAAATACTCGATTACTTTAAAAAGAATTTGATTTTATATTTCTTTATTTTACATAGTTGAAAATCAACAAAAAATTCTAAAATTTAGAAAAGTAAATCAATTCAGTCATAATTAAATATTCATCAGAAATAATAAATGTAAATAGCAAACTAATCAAAATCTTGGCTGGAGAAACTAATGCATAAATGTTAATGTATACAATTCATTTTTTCATGATGTCACGAGCAGCACAAAAGCATGTAAAATACATTAAATCATTTCACTAAATTGGGAAAACAACAGAAAATACTCGATTGCTTTAATTTTAAGTTTTTAAAATAAATTGTATTTTATATTTCCTTATTCTAGATAGTCGGAAAAAAAAATTATATTTCCTGCCTGAGTACACGTGTCATTAATTCGTATGACAAGTTTCAACTTGTCCTCTCAAGTTTCAACTTGTTTTCTCAATTTACATGAATTTTTGCATTAGACGTCTTGCGTGTTTTTCGTTAAAATGGATAAACTTGAATATCGTGCGGTCATAAAATTCTTTTGTTTTGATGGATTAACCCTTAAGGAAATTCATCGGAAGTTGACAAAAGTTTACGGGGACTCTGCTCCTTCCATGTCAACCGTTAAAAAGTGGGCAGCTGAATTTAAATGTGGTCGCACATCCCACGAAGATGACCCACTTGAAGGACGGTCAAACTGCAACACCGGAAACCATCGAAAAAAAGTGTACGATATCGTGTTGGACGATAGGCGAGTGAAATAGCTGAGTGTGAGATATCGAAAGAAAGGGTGCGAAACGTCTTGCACGAAGAATTAGGGATGCGAAAGTTTTGCTCAAGATGGGTGCCGCATTTGCTGAATGCCGATCAAAAGCAAATGCGCAAACGATTTTCACAGCAATCTTTGGACCGATTCAATAGGAATCCGACCGATTTTGTGCGGCGATTTATCACCATGGATGAGACATGGGTCCACCACTACACACCAGAAACAAAACAGCAGTCCAAGTAGTGGATGGAAGCCGGTGGTTCAGCGCCAAAGAAAGCGAAAAATGCTTTACAAGAAAGTTTTCTAAATGTGAACTTCAATTTTCACATGACACTAGGATTGGAAGTTCGTCGTTGTGAGGAACAGGCCTAATAGTTGAAGGAATGCTGTGAAATTCATGGCCTATGGTCTTTTTGGTCTTGCTTGTTATTCCAGCAATTTTTGTAATGTAGAAATAAAAGTCCGTGCAGTGGTCTTTTGGTTCCTTCAATAATATTGGTAATGAAAGTGGCATATGTCACGACTTTCCGTTAAACCAACCACTAAATAATTTACTAGATTTGTTTTGACAGATCTTTCATGTATTTGATATTTTTATTCTTCTTCTTCAATGACGCAATAGCCCTATCGTGGGCCAAGGCCATCTGCCTTCTGGCACATTTCGAAATATGAGATGTTTTCTTTTTACGGGTAGGGTTGTGAGCCTTAGCCCAACAGTCATATTAGACCGGGACCTACGGTTTAAATTAGATTCCGAACCACTACAAACAACCGTGGCACCGCCAGAACTCGAATCCGAAACCTGTAGAACCGAGCGCTAGCTACTCGGAAATCTATATTATCATCATCATACATGTTGGCGAACACCATTTAATAAAATGAAAGTAAATAGTTATATCAAATAAGGTATTTTACTATTAATAATATATATATATATATATGTGTGTGTGTGTGTGTGTGTGAAATTACGGGGAAAAAAAAAAAAAAAAAACAAGCGCCAGATGTGCAAGTTTTGTGGTTATATTCGACTTTAGCGTAGTAAAGTACATAAGAGACAGCTACAGTTATGCATTTAACAAAGTTTTTATTGTCCAATGTTATTATAAAAACACTAGATTTGTTGCTTATTTATTGAGGCTGCAGAAACTTAAAAAAATATCAATTGGAAATTTAAAAAAATCCTTAATTATAACTAAACGCAATTGCAATATTTCACCTATTAGATTTTTTATGAGAATCCTGATTGGTCAAATGACTAGTGCTCTGTCTCTCGATGCCACAGGTTCGAGTCCCGGCGGTATCATGGATATTTGTGGTGGTTCGGAATTCACTTTAAACCATAGGTCCAGGTCTAATATGACTATGGCGCGTACGGCTGACAACCCTACCCCGTAAAAAAAGAAAACATCTGCTATCTAGAAATCTGCCAGTAGGCAGACTGCCTTGGCCCACAATGAGCCTGTTGTACCAATGAAGAAGAAGGTTCTTTATGAGCTTAAATACTATATCGTCATTAAAATCATATTTTGTGATACATAGGAACGTTAAAAAAAAAAAAAAAAGGTGCAATTTATATTCAAATTATAAACAACACATATTTTTTATAAAATAGTTTATAAAGGATACATAAATTGGATTGTCAATTTTATAATTTCATCAATAGATTGTTTACACTTTACAGACAGAACTAATTTCTTTTTATTTCTTGAAATTTTTCCCCTTTTTGTATCATCATAATGACCATCAGATCCAAAAATAGTGAACTTGGTATCGCTTCAGTAAGACATGGTTTTATTTATGATTTATTTCGTGAACATAAGTCTGAACTTTTTGTTTTTTGCACAGACAAAAACTTCTCTTATTGCGAAATATTCCTTGTAATCTAGCTAAAAGGATCTCTCTAGAGACAGTTTCAGGGAAAAATAAATTATAAAATTTTTCATTAAAGAATAGAAAGTGTTACGTTGCATAATCTGGAATTTTTCATGAAATAAACCGCTGTTCATGCCGAGTAAACTTAGATGGACGACCACATTTTCAGCATTCTCAATTTGAATTTCTTCTTTGAAGACCTTTATGGCAAGAAAAATAACAGAATATTTACTATCTACTATATTTACTTTTTTATTTATTTAGCAAAATTTCTGACAAATTTACCTGATTTATAATGAAAATAAAATTTTCGAATGTCAGTCATTGTTTTTACGAGAGCCAAGTTATATTATATTTTCGCAAAATAAATAAAATAAAACCAAACGGTATTTAAAACTATTATCAAATATTAAAAAATAATAAATGAAAGACAACAAATAATAAAAGATAGACGACAAAAATAATAAATGCTAAATGATAGACGACAAAAAAAATAATAAATGATAGACGACAAAAATAATAACTGGTATACGATATAATAAATGATAGACGATAAAAACAATAAATGAGAGAATACATAATAAATGACAGACAACAAAAGTAATAAATGACAGACTACATAATAAATGATAGACGACAAAAATAATAAATGACAGATTACGTAATAAATGATAAACGACAAAAATAATAAATGACAGATTACATAATAAATGATAGACGACAAAAACAATAAATGTCAGACGACATAATAATTGATAGGCAACAATAATAAATGACAGACAAAAAATAATAAATTACAGATTACATAATGAATGATAGGTAAAAAAATAATAAATGATAGACGACAAAAATAATAAATGACAGATGATATAATAAACGGTAAACAACAAAAATAATAAATGACTGATGATATAATAAATGGTAAACAACAAAAATAATAAATGACAGATGACATTAATGAATTTATCCGAAAAATTTTACGTGTCCATAGACTTTTGTGACAAATTATTTGTCAATATTTTATTTTTTAAAAAAACATAATAAATCATTATTAAAAAATAATACGTAAAATTTTATGGAAAATAAAATGATGATGAAAAAATTCTTATGATTTTTAAAAAATTAAACCATTAGATAATATATTTTTTTTAATACTAAGTGCCCATTAACTTAATGAAAACCACAGTATAATTCCCAAAAACTCAATTCAATGTTAATTTTTAAGAAAGATAAATGTAGTAATAACTTCATTAAGAGTAGTAGAATCACTTTCCAAACTCTACAGCAAATACCAGACATTAAATTACAAAAATCTGCAATACATTATTTAGGTTTGGTTTGTCCGTCTGTGGTCATTTTATGCACACTTTGGGCTAATTAGACCAGGACCCACAGTTTAACTTGGATTCTGAATCACTAAAAAACATCCAAGCCACCGTCCGGATTCGAACCTGAAACACTAAAGTCCTCAGAGCTAGACAATTGGCCATCAGGCTGCGTATTATTCGAAGTTACGCGTTAGATAGGTCCATCAAAAACAGCTTAATTCGAATAAGTTGGAATAGAACTTTGCATATAAATTCATGTTTTGTATAATTGCGACCAAATATTGGCAAAAACACTAGTTCAGAAGTAAAATATTAAATAAAATTAGAATTCTTTTTAGAATCCCCCTCCATAATTATTTTGAACACAGGTCATTTTTATTACAAAAGATATTTTCAGTAAAAAATGAAAAAAATGCAGTAAATAATGTGCAAAATATGTGCAATGGCTTAGAATTAAGAAAATAAGAACAGAACAGCGAATCACATATTTCTTTTAGTGATTAATTCAGAACAGAATAGAACAAGTAATTTATTGAATTACAAGATCATAGACTATAAAAACAATTCTAATTTTATTTAATATTTTACTTCTGAACTAGTGTTTTTGTTAAACTTTGATTCCAATCAAACAAAATATGTATTTATACTCAAAGTTCTATCCCGACTCAGCGATTATTTTTAAGAACCCATGACATATTGGCTAAAGAATATAAAGAATTACGCGACGACATAGGTCCGTCAAAAACAGCTTAAGTTGAATTTGCGTAAGTCGGGATAGAACTTTACGTATAAATATATATTTTGTATAATTGAGTCAATTATTAATTTAGAAGTAAAATATTAAATAAAATTAGAATTCTTTAGAATCACCCCTCTTATAATTTTCCATGATTATTTTGAACGCAGGCCATTTTCGTTACAAAAGGCATTTGCAGTAAAAAAAAAAAAAAATGTAGTTGTAAATAAAGTGTAAAAGTATGTGCAGTGGCTTAGAATTAAGAAAACATGAACAGAAACAGCGAAATACATATTTATTTTAGTGATTCTATTCAAAACAGATTCTGAATAGAACAAATAATTTATTGAATTACAAGGTCACTCAAAGTCAAGACTCTAAAAAGAATTCTAATTTTATTTAATATTTTAATTTTAAATTAATTTTTATTATTCTTTGGTTCCAATCAAACAAAAATATGCATTTGTAAGAAAAGTTCTGTCCGACTATCCAACGATTTTTGACAGACCCCATCTGTCATGCAACTTCGGATAATACTGTATTGCAAATTTTTGTAATTTAATGACAGATATTTGCTGTAGCAAATTAGACAAGTGATACTACTACTCAACTCGAACAACGCGAGAATCAAGAATAGGTAACTTCGAGTTGAAGTAAATAAGGTATCACTATATAATAAGTAGCCACATCAGTATTAAGAGATAAAACCTAGTATATTAAAAAAATGTCTTCAATGCTATAGATGTTAAGACATCCTCAATCTATTAAAAATAATTGCTTCGTGTCTTGTGCCGAAATAAGAAAGCTAGCGAATCCAGTACGATCACAAGTAAGGGGAATTGTGGCAAATCGATTCCCAGAAAAATGGGAAATTGTTCGACATCAAAATAAAACCAAACTATATTTAAAACTATTACCAAATATTAAAAAATAATTAATGACAGATAACATTAAAGAATTGATCTAAAAATTTTGCGAGTCCATAGTTATTTGTGACAAATATTTCCATATATATTATTTTTTTAAAACATAATAAATCAATATTAAAAAAATTATATATAAAATTTTACAGAAAATAAAAATGACGTAAAAATGTTTATGATTTTAAAAAATTTACCATTAGATAATATATATATTTTTTTACTACGAAGTTCCTATGTGTCCATTAACTTTTGAGAACCACTGTATAATTCCATAAACACAATTCAATGTTGCATGTTTCAGAAAGATAAAGTAATAACTTCATTAACAGTAGTAATATTACCACTAGCGAATCTAACTCGGTAAGGGAATTGTGGCCAATCAATTCAAGAAAAATGGCAAATAGCTTAGCATCAAAGAATAAGAAGAATTACAAATACAGTTTATTAAAAACACGTTGCATCATGTGATATTCGGTGGTGCATTGTCATTGAAATAGGCAATGATTTATTATTTTAAATTATATTTTTGCCAGCTGTTTGAGAAATTTTTTCCATCGTGGATGATTTTTGATAATTCCATGAAATGCTTATTGAAACATTAAATTTCATGATGTTTGGCGATTTTGGTATTATTTGTTTACTTTTCATACTTTGCTAAAAAAATATATTTATTTTAAGTTTGATTTCCATTTATTTTAATTTGTTTCATGAGTTTTAGTTTGTGATATATATCAACTTTTTTCTTTTTGGAAGAAAAAGATTATACATGGCAGATATGAGGGTAAGATCATTAAAATGATTATGTTATTTAAATTGTTTAACAATAGAAGACCAAGGGAAAGATGGAGGAGTAGTGTCGAAAAGGATCTTAGACAACTGAAAATTATTAATTGGAAGAGATTGCATTGAGAGGTACAGATGGAGAGCTGATGTGTTGGAGGCACAAAGCTGTAATGCCAGTAAAGAAGAAGAAAGATACTCAAATCATCGGATTTTAGCGAGACATATTGAGCTTCTTTCTTTTGGAAAATATTTTAATTCTAATTTAGCACCATCATTGATGTGTTCTCTTCTTTAAAATAAAATATTTTACATTATTAATTAATTTAGGGAGTTATTTTGCTGACTTATAGTAAATTAGAAATTGTTGTATACAATACTGGCGTGCAAAACTTTAAACACGATATAATTTTTAACAGCTAACCATTGTAAATAAAAGGTCTAGTGGGGTTGAATGTATTGCATTGTTCTTTTGTACAAAGAGGAAGTGAAATGCTTAGAAAGATAGTTCATAAGAGAAAATGGGAGGTGAGGAGATTAGATTAACGAAAGGCTCTATTAAAGACATTCTCAGCAAGTTCATAGTTGAAATATAGCTAGCAAAGTTCATCTATATGACTTTGTGAAGTCGAATGACCAGGCAGAGTAACGAAAGGTTCTATTAAAGATATCCTCAGCAAGTTCAAGTGAGTTCATAGTTAAAAAGTGACTAGCAAAAATCTCTAGACGACTTTACATGAGGTAGAACGACCTCAGGCAGGGTAACGAAAGCCTCTATTAAAGACATTCTCAGCAAGTTCATAGTTGAAATGTGGCTAGCAAAAACCCTCTGGACGACAATACATGGTAGAATGATCAGGTAAGGTATCGAAAGGCTCTATTAAAGACATTCTCAACAAGTTCATAGTTAAAATGTATCTAGCAAAAACCATCTAGATGACTTTTACGAGGCGCAAATGACTAGGCAGCGTAACAAAGGCTCTTTATTAAAAAACGTTCCCAGGAAGCTAAAGTCACTTCATAGTTGAAATGTGGCTAACAAACACCAACTAGATGACTTTACTTTTTGTGGAACGATCAGAAATTGAAAAGAGATCGATGCCAATCAGAGACGAACATTGCTCAACAGCAACAATATGATAAGTATTGCGTTTGTGTCAAGCGCTTTCATAAATGTGGCCTTTTCTGCCCATCACCTTGATGACAGCTGCCATCAACAGCAACATTTAGACTGGTGTAAAGAAGACAAAGACTGGACATCTCTTTAACGTTCTATTTACAGAAGAGAGTCATTTCAGTATCAGAAGATTCACAGTTCCAATTGATGTGTGGGGAAAAAGTATGGACACTGTTTCATCCCACGAACAGCAGGGAAAACAGGAACATTATGGTGATACTGGCATTTTCGTCTGGGAAGGCATTATGATGAACAGGTGGATAAATCTCAAACTAAATAATAGTATAACAGTATCTCACTCAGTAACAGTATCTAGTTCAAACTAGAGATCACTATTGTCAGCACCCACCTCCCATGAGCCTGTTCGAAGTCACTGGTGTTGCCTTCGTTTTATGGACTATAACACCAAGTCACCCAGAATCGTGTTGTTGAGGAGCTTCAAGGAAGTGAAGATATCATTAGAATGGATTGACCAGCGTACTCCCCTGAACCCACAGAAAATGTATGGGACGCTTTTGGGGAAAACGCCTTTCGGCAATATCTCCCTGTATATAACTGTAGAACACCCAAACTGAAAATTTAGTATGTTCTGCCCTTTAATTAAAGTGTGAAACCTTTTTTTTGGAAGATCTATGGGATTTTAACATATTGAATTTGCAATACATTTCTAGAATACAAATGATGATGGAAGTAATATAGATTGATACTATCGCAAATATAAATCGGGATTCATATAAGGTTATTGAAAAGCAAAATCTCAAATATTTATATGCAAAAAATAATAAATCCTTAAAACATTAATTGAAGACATTCAGAAAAGAAAAAGTTAAAAACTGAAGTGTATTCACCCTAGCATTAAACTACTTCTAGAAAGTTTTGTAATATATAAATTCAAAGTAGAATGTGATGATAAGGTTTATAAGTTTAAAAACACACACTAAATATTACGTGAAAAGC
>BPLR01019845.1:0-69035 GCA_021605095.1 Caerostris extrusa
AGCAAATTACAGGAATTGAACATTCAATATTTTTTTTTTCTCTATAACTTGGTTTTATTTTTGGTAGAACCGAGCTATCTCGTTCTCTGTTATAATATAAATTTAAAATATCTACATCCATTGAATAAATTTACTCGACAATAAACTGGTCTTCATTCATCACTATTTATTGTTGTTTCTAATCCCCCTGGTACAGGAGGAAAGGCTACATACGGTCCAGAAGATTCTTGGCAAAGGGTTCTCGGCGAAGAGAATATGCAGCTTCACTTTTATCCAGAAACCACGAGGGCTAACGACTGATTAAACCTCAAGACAATGCTTTACGATCATATTAGACCGATATACGGTTTAAAAGTGGATTCCTAACCACTAAAAACATCCATGCCTCGAACCCGAAACCTGTGGTACCGAGCGCCGGACACTCCGAACATGCAGGCCCCTCATCACTATTTAACCATTAAAATAAACATTCTGATATGTAATAAAAAAATTATCGAAGACGAAACAGATAAATAGGAATAATTGAATCTAGAAATACATGTACCGAACTATATTATCCAATGATTTGATCTGCACTTCACTTCTACCATTACTTCAGAATCAACAACGAAATGAGATAGCTGTGATCAACTTAGCAGAAAATTTTATGTATTGAAATAATTACCCGAAAATCAACCTACCTTTATTCAACACTCTGCCTACCCTGAAAATAACGCACTTGAAAATCAAAACTTTCCTTTTAAGCCGTCACACACGTAACTAAGAATAACCGAATCTGAATTGAAGGTGTTGACCATCCTGTCCAGTGATTTGATCCACATCCCATGAAGGTCGACCCTCCCTCGCACCACCCATAGCCACAGATACTCCAGCAGAACGAGATAACGCCTTCTTCTCCTGAAAAGAAAACCTGGAGAAAGAAGAAAAGAAGAATGGAATGGCGTGTTCCACCAACTGCAATCCGAAAAGAAAATGGAAAAGTGGGTGAAAGCAATCGCGTTTCTTTTCTACCATTTTTTTTTTTTCATTCTCTTTTTCTGTTTTCTCTTCGTTCTTTTCGTTTCGAACAACCCTTTATTTTTCGCGTTGTCGATTCGAAATGGTACTTCCACCTTCCCTGCCCCCTACCTTCCTGATTCTTCGCCCTAGAGTGTAAAACTCACTGAGTAGGAAGAAAGAACAACCGTAACACGGAATCAAAAGAAGAAAAAAAAATGCTATTGTTATGGTATTTAAAAGGCAGAAGCAGGTGTTAGAGGTATTTTCAGGAATCTTGAATTTTAATTAATGAGAAAGACGTACGTTTAATATTAAATGTTTTCCCTTCTGTATAACATATGTACCTTTGAAATTGTTGCAAATTTTTTTTTGTGCAATAACTTTAATAGTATTTTACTTCTTTTGCAACAGAAAAATTTAGAAAGATCATTTATATGTGCAAGATTTTAATAACAAGGCTAAAAGATTTCTTGAACATTGTGGTTTAAGAACGTCATTAACTCTAATAATGGAACATTAAAAATGGCAATTGAAATATGTCCATATTTAAACATCATGTCAAGCTTTTGTCTGTTCCCATGCAGATACGGTCATTCAGGTCTCTCAACACTATTTAGCCATCAAAATAAAACACATCTCGACACGCAAAAAATAAAAAATAAAAATAAAAAAAAATATCGAGGCCGAAACAGATAAATAGTAATAATTGAATCTATAAATACGTGTGCGGACTATCGTGTCTAGAGATTTGATCTGCACTCCCATTCTCATCGCTTCAGATTCAACAGCGAAACGAGATAACACCCTTCTCTAGCAGATCAACTTAGCGAAATATATGTGTATGTATTGAAATAATTCTTCCAAAAATCAATCTGCCGTTATTCAACACTCTCCTACCCTGAAAATAACGCACTTCCAAAACTTTCCCTTTAAGCCGTCACACACGTAACTAAGAATAACCGAATCTGGAATTGAAGGTGTTGACCATCCTGTCCAGTGATTTGATCCACATCCCATGAAGGTCGACCCTCCCTCGCACCACCCATAGCCACAGATACTCCAGCAGAACGAGATAACGCCCTTCTCCTGAAAAGAAAACCTGGAGAAAGAAGAAAGAAAATGGAATGTCGTGTTCCACCAACTGCAATCCGGAAAAGAAAATGGAAAAGTGGGTGAAGAGCAATCGCGTTTCTTTTCTACATTTTTTTTTTCATTCTCTTTTTCTGTTTTCGCTTCGTTCTTTTCGTTTCGAACAACCCTTTATTTTTCGCGTTGTCGATTCGAAATGGTACTTCCACCTTCCCTGCCCCCTACCTTCCTCATTCTTCGCCCTAGAGTGTAAAACTCACTGAGTAGGAAGAAAGAACAACCGTAACACGGAATCAAAGAAGAAAAAAATGCTGATATTACGGTATTTAGAAGGCAGAAGCAGGTGTTAGAGGTATTTCAGGAATCTTGAATTTTAATTAATGAGAAAGACGTACGTTTAATATTAAATGTTTTTCCCTTCTGTATAACATATGTACCTTTGAAATTGTTGCAAATTTTTTTTTTTGTGCAATAACTTTAATAGTATTTTACTTCTTTTGCAATAGAAAAATTTAGAAAGATCATTTATATGTGCACGATTTTATAGCATGGCCTAGAGATTTCTTGAACATTGTGGTTTAAGAACGTCATTAACTCTAATAATGGAACATTAAAAATGGCATTTGAAATTATGTCCATCTTTAAAACATCATGTCAAGCTTTTGTCTGTTCCCATGCAGATACGGTCATTCAGGTCTCTCAACACTATTTAGCCATCAAATAAAACACATCTCGACACGCAAAAAAAAAAAAAAAATAAAAATAAAAATAATAATATCGAGGCCGAAACAGATAAATAGTAATAATTGAATCTATAAATACGTGTGCGGACTATCGTGTCTAGAGATTTGATCTGCACTCCCATTCCCATCGCTTCAGATTCAACAGCGAAATGAGATAACACCCTCTCTAGCAGATCAACTTAGCGATATATGTGTATGTACTGAAATAATTCATCCGAAAATAAATCTGCCTTTTATTCAACGCTTTTCAGCCCTGAAAATAACGCACTTCTGAACGCTCCAAAACTTTCCTCTGCCGAAACACACGTAACTAAGAATAACCGAATCTGGAATTGAAGGTGTTGACCATCCTGTCCAGTGATTTGATCCACATCCCATGAAGGTCGACCCTCCCTCACCCCCATTGCCCCAGATACTCCAGCAGAACGAGAAAATGCCCTTCTCCTGAAAAGAAAAACCTGATGAGAGAAGAAAGAGAAATGGAATGGCGTGTTCCACCAACTGCAATCCAGAAAAGAAAATGGAAAAGTGGGTGAAAGCAATAGCGCTTCTTTTCAACCTTTTCTTTTTCTGTTTTCGCTTGTTCCTTTTCGTTCGACCAACCCTTTATTTTTCGCGTTGTCGATTCGAAATGGTACTTCCACCTTCCCTGCCCCCTTCCTTCCTCATTCTTCGCCCCAGAGTGTAAAACTCACTGAGTAAGAAGAAAGAACAACCGTAACACGGAATCGAAAAGAAAAAAAAAAAGAATGCTAATGTTACGGCATTTAGAAGGCAGAGCAGGTGTTAGAGGTTTTTCAGGAATCTTGAATTTTAATTAATGAGAAAGACGTACGTTTAATGTTAAATGTTTTCCCTTCTGTATAACATATGTACCTTTGAAATTGTTGCATTTTTTTTTTTTTTTTTTTGTGCAATAACTTTAGTAGTATTTTACTTCTTTTGCAATAGAAAAATTTTGAAAGATCATTTATATGTGCAAGATTTTAATAGCATGGCTGAGAGATTTCTTGAACATTGTGGTTTAAGAACGTCATTAACTCTAATATTGGAACATTAAAAAAATGGCATTTGAAATTATGTCCATCTTTGAAACATCATGCCAAGCTTTTGTCTGTTCCCATGCAGATACGGTCATTCAGGTCTCTGAACACTATTTAGCCATCAAAATAAAACACATCTCGACACGCAAAGAATAAAAAAAAAAAAATTATAATAATAATATCGAGGCCGAAACAGATAAATAGTAATAATTGAATCTATAAATACGTGTGCGGACTATCGTGTCTAGAGATTTGATCTGCACTCCCATTCCCATCGCTTCAGATTCAACAGCGAAACGAGATAACACCCTTCTCTAGCAGATCAACTTAGCGAAATATGTGTATGTATTGAAATAATTCATCCGAAAATAAATCTGCCTTTATTCAACGCTTATTCAGCCCTGAAAATAACGCACTTCTGAACGCTCCAAAACTTTCCGCTAAGCCGACACACGTAACTAAGAATAAACGAATCTGGAATTGAAGGTGTTGACCGTTCTGTCCAGTGATTTGATCCACATCCCATGAAGGTCGACCCTTCCTCCCACCCCATTGGCCCAGATACTCCAGTAGAACGAGATAACGCCCTTCTGAAAAGAAAACCTGGAGAAAGAAGAAAGAAAAATAGAATGGCGTGTTCCACCAACTGCAATCCAGAAAAGAAAATGGAAAAGTGGGTGAAAAGCAATAGCGCTTCTTTTCAACCTTTTTCTTTTTCTGTTTTTCGCTTTCGTTCTTTTTCGTTTCGGCCAACCCTTTATTTTTCGCGTTGTCGATTCGAAATGGTACTTCCACCTTCCCTACCTTTCTCATCCTTCGCCCCAGAGTGTAAAACTCACTGAGTAAGAAGAAAGAACAACCGTAACACGGAATCGAAAAAGAAAAAAAAAAAGAATGCTAATGTTACGGCATTTAGAAGGCAGAGCAGGTGTTAGAGGTATTTCAGGAATCTTGAATTTTAATTAATGAGAAAGATGGTACGTTTAATGTTAAATGTTTTCCTTTTTGTACAACATATGCACCTTCATGAAATTTTGAAAATGTTGCAAATTTTTTTGTGTGCATTAACTTTAAGAGTATTTTACCTTTTTTGCAATAAAAAATTTAGAAAAATCATTTATGTGTGCAAAATTTTAATAACGTCAGTGAAATGTTTCATGAACATTTTGGTTTAAGAACGTCATTAATTCTAATAATACAACACTAAAAATGGCATTTCAAGCTACTTCCATATTTGAAGCATCACGTCGAGCTTTTTGCTGATCCCATGCATTTCCCACCTGATCCCATGCCTTTTAACTTGAAAAATAATCCCTTAGTGAGACTGTCAGACGGATGCCATTAATTCTAGATAAAAATCAACATCAAGCGCATCGATATTTTTTCTACCCAAATTTACTATAAGTGAAACAACATGCTTTTTCAATTTCTTCAAAACTCTAGCGAATCGTATTTTTGTGTGCAATTCAGAATCTTTTGTCACAATGTGGGAGCTAGCGTATATTTTTAAATACATGTGATTATTGTAAAAATATCATAAGATATAAATTAATCTATAAATTATATAAATTTGATGCATTAAATTTTGCAATAAATTTAATACGAATAAAGGAAATAAATAAGTTTAATTTTCTTTCTTATCCCACTTGATAGACAGCAACATCTAGATAAAATCTAAGAACCCGTGTGTTCTTATGGAAGGAGTGATAGGGAGGGGGGTGGACAGATTCTTTTTTGATGGAACACCCTTAGGTAGAAGTCTGACTTGGTTCCATGACGGTGAAGAAGGATGGTAGTGCCTTCCTGGAGGACTTTTAGGGGACCGCTACTCTGCATTTGCGTATCGTATGAGAGAAAAGGTAGTCCGACTAACGATGCAAGACTTATTGCACACGATCATAAAAAAAGCTTTAATGATTCCCTTTATCGCAAAAATTAAGCTTTTATTGTATTGAAATTATTTCATAATTTAAGTTAATTATTTAAATAGAGTTTAAGCAGCTTCATAAATAATATTTCACATTGAAGATGTTTGTATAGATGCAGTTGCGTGATGAGTATTCGAACTCCATTTAACTCAAAAGTTTATCAATTTTGCTTATTTGAATAAATGAAATTTAAATAAAAACATGTTTATTGTATACCATTATCTGAATTATTAAAATTGAAAAACAAAATGGTATATATATATACTTTATATATATATATATATATATGCCTAATTAGAATAATACCAAAATTGAGAGATATTACTTTTAAGAAGGAGATTTTATCAGTAATAAAACCCAAAGTAATAAATACTTTATTTTCATCAATCCATATTGTACCATGTTCCTTTCCCTTATTAAGTTAAATCTCAAAAAGTTATTTTACTTATAGAAATATATTTAGTATGCTAAATATATCCACAATACACAACAACAAGAATTCCCAACGAATTATTTCAGAGATCTTTTGTAACTTTCTTTTATGAAGATATTGAATCCATGCCAAACATTAAAAAAAAAATGAGAAAAAAACATTGAAAAATAATTGTAGAGTTTTTGAAATGCATCCATATATTTTTTTTTTTTTTATTTTTCAGAAGATAAGATTGAGAGTGCTTTATTTTTGCTCAAAGAAAATTTGAAGTAATATGTTATTTTAAGAATACATTTTCTCAGTGTAATAACATGTTATTAGGAGATGCATTTTATTGTAAAGAAAGAATTGGAAATATTTTTATATATGCGAAAGAAAAATTGAAGCAAATATCGTAATAGAAAATTCGAACTTTAATCAGTTTTTATACGAAGAATGCTCAATAAAATTAAATTATAGATTTTTCCAGATAATCCCGGAAAAGAAAAAGTAACTATATACTACAAATATTAAATTGGTGCGGCATTGAAAATAATAATAATAATAATAAAAAAAAAAACTAGACAAATCGTTTATATGTTATTGTAATTTATTTTTTATTTATTGTATTTAATTTTATTTAATTAAATTGTATTATATATTGTATTGTATTTAATTGTATTATTTACATTTAAAAACAATATTTAACAATATACAATATATAATACAATATGCAAAACAATATTTAATTGTATTATTTGTATATATTGTATTGTATTTAATTGCATTATAAATTGTATTTTATTTTTACTTAATTACTGTATTTAATTTTATTTAATTAATAATTTTTACTAATTTAAAATTCAACTAGTTTTAAATACCATATATTTCCGAATATAAGCTGATTTAGTATTGGTAGAATCCGAGTAATTTTCCTCTGGGTAAGATAATAAGCAAAATTGAAAATAGCATTATTAATATTAGAGATGCGGTATATATTATTAAGTGGAAAATTTTTAATCATTTTATTAGATATATCATCAATATTTGCTATTTTATTAATTTTTGTTTCTTTAATATAGGGCGTAATTTCTGAAGAGTTAGTAGACTAGGTGACAGTAGGAAGAATAGTATTATTGAAGGAATTGATAGTGCTGAGAATAATCTTATTTGTATAGAATTATAAATTTTGTTAACTTGAAATTGTTTTTGATATGTGTTTGCAACAGTTTCTGCTATTTGCTGATTCGTGCCAGCTTCATGGAATCATCATCAGTGGGGAGATTTTATACTTTGTAGTCCGAGGTTTTTGTGTAAATCTACGGATTTGTGTGCTAAGTTTAGTTTTTGCTTGGTTACAGGATTGTTTAGAATACGAGTCAGGAGAAAGTTGCTATAATTTACCAGCTCTATTTTTTTCAGTAATAGGAGTTTTGATATGTTTAAGAAGAAAATAGGAACTATTTTTAAGTTAATGTGTAGAAGAATTATTATAAACATTAGTGACAGTAGTGTTAAGGTCATCAATTTCGAGATCAATTTATTCAGTAGAGTTAACAATAATAGGTTTAAAAATAAGGATTTTTGAATTAATTTTTGAAGCAAGAAGGTTATTAATTTTTTTCCAATTGGTATTAGTTCCAGTAGTCTTAATTTGAATGGTATGATTAGCATTAAATGTGATAATGACAGGATTATGGAACGAGTTCGGAGCTAGTTGCAATGACGATTGTTAGCTATATTTATTTTAATATCTCTTTTATTATTTTTATTCTTGGTTTTTATTTATTTTTTTCTTTTGGGGTGAATTTATTATTATTATTCCCCTACGCCTCATGATCTTTCTGTCAGATTAAATTATTCTAAATTAAATAAAAAGTGCATTTTTGCACATAAATTATCCAATCTAGTAATGTGTACCATCGGTGTTATGTGCTTTAGTCTTATTTTCTGCGTTATTTTATTTTTTTATTTTAAAGATTAAAGTCAAGATAATATCTAACACGGCAAATTTCAAACTACATTCTATTATTACTTCTGTGTATGGTATAGTATTTTTGGATGTGCCGGGAGAAAATTTAGTTAAGATCATAATTTTCGTGTTAGAGATAATTGAACAAGCCAGCAATATAAACAATTTCAAAAATAAAATAATTCATCTTCCTACTACGAATAGCTCATTTCATTTAAAATTAATTTGTCTTCATTTCTTCTTAGTCCATCATAGATTTAATAAGTTTTAAAATTACACTTATTGAATATTCACGATTCATTTTCAACTATATTTAATAGAAAATGCAAGAAATAAAAATTCAATAATTCAAAGAATTTAAAAATACTTTAATAAAATATTTTTTTTGTATAAATTTTGATATCATTTAACTTAGACTTAGCTTTTCCTACACCTTAGAGTACTTGGCCATTTTTAAAATCAGTTTTAATAAAATGCAACATATAAACACTGCTAAAAATATTTTTAACAGAAATTAATCTTCATGTTCCTTCATGAAAGAAAAGTAAATTCTTATCAAAACCAAACAAGTTTTTGCAAATAAAATCTCTTTTGACAACATTTGATGTATAAAGATTAATGAGGGTATTTTACTCACATTTTTTGCAGCAATATACAAAATCGTTAAAAAATATGAGATCTTTGAAATGAAAATACAATGAATGTCCAACTTGTGGCTCAGTTTTACGTGAGCAGCTAATGCGTTGGAAAGCTTAGGATCCAATCCAGTGGCGGCATTAGTTTCGCTCGCTGCTTTCAGAAACTTTTTAATGAAACTCTGCCATAGCGTAAGCATCTTATATTGTTAGTTAGGCGGTTTGGTAAATTGTTCCTGTGTTTACTTCCTTAGGACACACAAATGCCAAGAATTATAAAAAAAAAAGTCTTGCTGAAGGCAATGTATTTTGAATTGTGTATTGTGTAATTTGTACAGTGACAATGAAGTCACTAATGATAAACTGTTCATTAATTTGAAATAATACTTTTAAATTATTTAAAATTTATTTATGTCGTTCATTAAAATAAATAAAAATATTTGGGGAAACCTAGTGTTTGGGAATTAGGCTTCCCTTATGTGAAGCAGTAATTCAGCTTGAAATTGACAAATGAGATAAAATGAAAAACTTACATCAAGTACTATGTAAACGAGTCTGACAATGACAGTGGAAACATTAATGAATTAAGTTTTTTTAAATTTTTGATAAGCATTTTAAGAATTGATAAGATGTCCATAAACTGATATATCTCATAACGTACAACATATTTAACATCGATATATAGTATATACTAAATATATAAACAATTTCTATGTTTATTTTATGCAAATAATTGGATCAATATTTTACTCTTCATTTTTATTGTTTCATTAGTTTGAAACAATGTTCTTTTTTATTAGTGAATTTTTATTTATGCATTAATTAATCGTTCATTAAAATAGATTATAATACTTGGGGTGACCTGGTGTTTGGAATACGGCGGCTTACCCTAAATGAAGGAATAATTCAGCTTGAAAATGACAAATGAGGCAATATGAAATGATTACATCAAGTATTAAATAAGCGATATTTCAATGTATAGCCCGATCACAATTTTAGATTTGTATAACATAATTTTTAAAAAATCATAAAAATTCCACAATACCCTCCAGAATCATAGAAAAGGCGAAGACTTCTAACCTAAATTTGATCCATCGAAACTGTGGTTACGCTAATAAACACTGTTGACTCAACTAAACGTTGTTCCCGTTGTAAAATATTTACACTTATTGACGTAAAAGATAAAATGTCTGCCCGAATTCTAATACAATCTAATTTTTTGGAGAAATTATTAAATGAAGGGTATATTAAAACAATTCTTATTGATTTAATGACTGATTGACATTTTTCTTATTAATATTATTACCTTACATTAAAATCTTATTGGATGTCGGATATAACTCTAACAATTTTCAAACAAATATACCAGGAAAATATTCAGGATTAAAAATCATTTCTTACAACAGAGTGGAATGATTTGATTAGAAAGTTAATTAAATAAAGGCATTTATTAAAAAATATATTAATTGAAGTCTGGGTGAATATATAAATTAATTTCCTTTTCTTTATAATTCTTTAGTTATATTAAAATTTATATCATTATATATAAATTCGTTGAAATATTTTAAAATAAAAATGTTTTTATTCAATAAAAATATGTCTGCATAGGCTTAACAAAATAATCTTAAAATAAAATTTTGCTGAAGTCTCGCATTTTTAACCAAATATTATTTATACACAGTATAACTTATGTTGTCCTCTTGTTTAAAAAATTTTACTTCAAAGTTTCCTAAGGGAGATGTGAGAACTTTTATAAATAAGCAAGTTAAATTAAGTTTCCTGTATAGACATCCTCAATAATGTTACCTATAAAAATATTTTGCTTTTTTCAAAATAAAATTTTATCGTAAGATATAAATTCACAATATAGAGACATGGCATATTTCATTATGACTACCAGCACCTTTTATAAAACCATCAACATTTTCAGGATAGCATGTATTTATTTTACACAATATTGAAGAAATATACTTTTACATGGATTTAATAAAATAAATCTACATAAAAGGATTTTGCTATATTTTAGAGCAAATTTAAAAGTTTTTCCAAGGAGTTTCCATATTTAACTAAATATTATTCATAAGAATATAGCAATTTTTGTCCTTTCATTTATTTTTTAAACACCCCAAGGATGACATGAAAAATTTTATAATCAAGCACTATAAATTAAATTCTAACCATATATCCTTATTAATTATGCTTGCAAAAATGTTTTCTTTTCTGAAATAAAATGTCCTTTATAAGGTATGTATTAACAATAAAACGTCTTGTCATATTTCTCTCATTTCTACTAGCACCGTTTTATTAAATTTTATTGTTATTTTTAATTTTAACAATTTTATATTATTTCTTTTTGAAAATCATCAACCGTTTTCCAGACTTTGGGAATTTTTATTTATGCAGTATTCAAAAAACGTATTTTTGTATTTATTTCTTTAATAATAATTTATTAATTTAATTTATTATTTATATTTTTTATAGTTCTTCTAATTTTAACTAACTTGCCACAATTTTTCTTGTCCTTTTGTTTAAAATTTTACTGAAAAGTATTTAAATGAAAACGCAAGAACTTTTATAAATTAGCAAAAGATGAGCTATCCTAATTTAATAATGCCTACGAAAATACTTTCATTTCTAAAATACAATTTTTTTCTTAAGTATGTGTTCACTTTAAAGTAACTTGACAGGTTTATCTCATTCTATTAAAATCGATTACTGATATTTTTTAACTTTAGCAGTTAAATCTATTACAACATTTTGAAAAAAACTTTGAAACTTTTTAAATCATTCTGTATTTATTAATTTATACATTAATTAAAGGTATTAGAAAAATTAACTTTTCTTGTCATTTCGTTTAAATTTTACTTAAAAGTACGCATAAGGGTGAAAAGTATACTTTTAATGCTACCAAAACAAATTAAGCTACCTGGCTTATTTGATGATTCTTTCGAAAATGATTTCCTTGCAAAATAGAGTTTTCTTATTATCTTATTTCAGCAATGATTTAATAAAATACTAATTTTATTACATATTTAAAGTAAATTGTAATGCCCAACTATATATAATTCATAATTAGTATCGTTTTGCTTTATTTTTCGTTTAAATTTGACATTATGTCCCAAAGCGAATGCTATGACTTTTATAAATTAGCAAGAAAAATTAAGCTACCTGGATATATATCCGCATTTGATACTGCTGGCGAGAATGTTTTCCTTTCCAAAATGGAATTTCCTCCAAAGGTATGCATTCACATTAAAGCTGCCTGGTATGTTTCCCTCATTATTACCAGCACCGTTTTATTAAACGTGAGCACAAAAGCTGCTTAACAAAGACAGTAAACAAAGTCTAATCACATTAGTTGAGCGTTACGAGGAAGGGCCTAAACTCCCTTACTTACGACATCGTTTACATATTTTGATGCAAAAGTGACAATGTTCTGTAAGCAGCGTGCACTTTAATAACATTTTTGGTGGGTTGACTCCCACACCGTGCATAGGTTCGATTACCATCAAGTGTGTGAATGATTTTGGGACATAGGACTATGTCCTGGAACATTTACTCAGCCTGATTAGTTCCTTGGAAGGAAAACATTGTGTCCTCTACATTCCACAGCCTGCAGGCTAAGTGTGTGCAGTCGCGTTCTAGAGTATTCAGTTGTCTTCCCAGTGGTGTTATTAAATTCTTTTGTGTCCCACATTGTCCGGAAATGATTTTACCATGAGGATGAGTTATTTAATTCAGTCTGGAAAATTTTGTTCACTGTACAGATTTATTTTAGTTACTATTGTTAATGAATAACATTAAGCAAAAAACATAGCGGAAGTAGTTGTTATTTCAAAAGCAATGTTCTTTTTCTACAGGAAATGTGACTGAATTATTTCTTGTATAGATTGTGAAGAAACGTTTTTAACCAGGGAAATGAGTTTTTGCTTCTTTTCTCCCGAAACCTGAACTTCAGCTGAATTTATTAATGAGTTATGTCAAAAAACACGTAGGAAATTACTTATGTTATAAAAAATATTTCATACATTGTGTTCTTTTTTTTCCTCAGAAATGTCACTAAATTATATGTTTCACAAACTGTAAGAATTTTTGTTACCATGGGAATAAGGTATTTATGATGCTTTAACACCATTTAAAGTGTTAACAAATTATTCCAAGAAAAAACTGAAAGAATTACTTGCTATTTCTTAAGAAACATATTATAAGCCGTGAAGACATATAACTGGAATTTTTATTAAATTATTTATGTCCTGCCATCTTCATTTATTATGGGGAATACGTTTATAATTCGATTAATTTCATACATTTCTAAATTTCATTAATTTCATAATAATTTCCACATAGTTATAAATTATCAATAATTAATTTTTATACGGATAATAATTACCAGCAATTAATTTTAATGCAGATAATGATTACCAGCAAATAATTAATGAATTATCATCATAGATATACACTCAAGTGCCAAAACATTATGACCACCTACCAATAACGAGTTGGCCCACCTTTGGCGAGCAACACAGCTTCAACCCGCCTTGGCATTGATTAATACCACCACTTAATACCAGTTAAATACCACTTCCACCCGATCAAGTGCCTTCCACGTCATCCAGGCGAGTTCATTGCAAAATGTAGGGTGGTCATAATGCTTGCTCTTGAGTGTATTATTTAATGCAGGCCAACTATTCCACATTCCCAATTTTTATATTTCAAATAATAACACACATTTAATCAAGTTGTTCAAGCGAAAGTGATTTGCAAATTGTTATGTTTTGCAAAAACACACACGTATATATATATATATATATATATATATATATATTGAACAAAGATTTGTATGTTTTGAATTATATTTACTTCGATTAGTTGTTGTGTATATCCTGCTCCAGCATGTAAGAAAATGAACTTCCATTTATAATTCGGTCCCAAGGGAGATTTGAGAAATGCTAAAAACAGAAAAAAAAATCAACAAGGAAAGTTTTAATTAACGTTCGGATTTTGAATAGAGGAGTTCGTATTTCTCTGTGTTCTTGCAGTCAGGCTGATGAAGCAAGTTGCTTTTGAGAATGGTTTAATGCATTGCAAATTATCAGTCATGAGTTTTCGCTAATGCAGTGGTTCTCAAATATTTTTGAAGTCAGGGAGCATTTAAAATCCAACAAATTGTAAGCTCACTATTTACTAGTTATTCAGAAATATGTTAGAATAAAGTTTTTTTTTTTGTTCCAATGCAGCTGGCAAACACTTAGACAGCTTGGTCTTGATGCCTAAAGGTAAGCGCTGCACAGACGTTACTCATTTGCATTACCCAGGGGGCGCGTGTAACTTGAAGATACGGACGCGGAGTAACAATGCCCCCGCAACGCTCTACGATCCTATTAGGACCGGGACCTAAGGTTTAAAG
Source organism: Caerostris extrusa (assembly GCA_021605095.1). Classification (NCBI taxonomy): domain Eukaryota; kingdom Metazoa; phylum Arthropoda; class Arachnida; order Araneae; family Araneidae; genus Caerostris; species Caerostris extrusa. Next base: position 14,229 of record BPLR01019845.1, read on the forward strand.
TGGATTCCGAACCACTACACACATCCATGGCCCCGACGGGACTCGGAAACTTGAAACCTGTGGTACCGAGAGCCAGAGCGTTAGCCACTGGGCCATTCAGGCCCTGTTATAATAAAAGTCAGAATATTAATAAAATATAAATGTGTTATATTGCTGAAAAAAAAAAAATAATGCGATACAAATTGAAGCACATTTTATGTTTATTTATTCTTGGGCTTATGAGAAACATGAGCCTGAATATTCTAGGGCTTCTTCTATGCTTGAGCATATACTTTAAAGGCAAACTCTCATTTCCTCTGAATACATTGAATATTTCCTCTCTTTTTTTACGTTTAATTTTGGGGGAATAAAAACCCCTTATTCATATAAATATTGCGAAATATTATGTACAACGTAATTAATTGTAGATATTTAATCGAATTTTTCTTTGATAGGTATTCAAATGTTTTGAAGAAGCAATTCCTTACTTTTAATCCTCAATTCACGATCAATGAGTATAACTTCTAAGTTTTTCTTCTGTTAATATTCAATAATAAAATAATCAAAATTCAAATGCCTTCTACGCTTCAAATGCCTTAGTCGCGTAGACGGCATTTGCATTTTTTTAATATTGAAAAATCACATAGACGACATTTCTTTTAGTATCCAATGATGGAAGTTATCGTTCCTAATTTCTCAGAAACATTCTTTGGCGCATTATAGCTGTTTGGAATTTGTGAATAAAATAAGAAAAATCAATAAAATAGATTATAATTTTTTATAATGAAATCAGCCTTTGAACTGAAAAATTAATAAGAAAAATAGTAACTATACTTATAAACAAATGTAAATGATTGGTTGCACGATTACAATATTGTGCTTGGAAACGGGAAATAAATTATTTACCTCATCTCAAAGTCAAATGATAAATTTGGAATGTTTGAAAGGAAACTAATATCAGCCGATTATATGCCTCCGATACATAGTGAAGACAGAGTCAAAAAGTTTTTCGTGTCAAAATCAGGAACCACCCAGATCATCAAAATGTTATAAGTGCGAATCAAGTGCTTCTCGTTGTCCTCAGATAATAGGAAGGCCAGCAACATCAAAAGTGAATCAGATGAGATAGGATATGTCAACGAGAGATAATACTCTGTATAAAGAAGAAGAATAGGACGTCGACATTAACCATATGGTTAAGGAGTAAGTACTGTCTATACATCTTTAGAATTCAGAAGATGTAAACGAACCTCTTACAGAAAATGCTGTTTAATGTTGTGAATAGGGCTATTGAATGTATTGTGAAGACAGGTTTTGGTATCCCTTATTTTAGGCCTAGGTTTATTGATTTATGTTAAAGAAGGCGAAGGAATGATCAAGAATGTCTCAAAGTTCGGTGATGAGGAGTTGACTACGTTATTGACTGAAAATCAGTGATAAACTATATGAATAACTCCAATTATAAATAATATAGAAGCGTTTCTGGAAATTGCGCGATATCGAAGAAGTTGGTTGATGAGATAATAATTTCCTCAATTACCAACAAGACATTAAAAAGAAAAATATATAAAACCCCTGAATAGGAAATAGTAGTCGAAGAACAGTAAATTCTGTCAGAGCCATTCTATAAGTTTTATAAAACAATCAGGCTGTTCTATAAGTTTTTCATTGGTTTGAATTATCAATCTACTCAAGACTTTCAGAAAGTTGGATTTTGGAAAATGGGATGAAATAATTGACTGAATTGTAAAAACGAGATACTCAGATTAGAAAATCCCGAGAATTTGACTACATAACCTTCAAGCAGGCTGGAAGACTGACTATGTCTAAGTTGGAAATCCACAGAAAATTGACGGAGAGATTAAATCAAAAAGTTATGAATCTCGTGAAGATTAAGGTGAACCTGAAACTCTGATATTAGTCAATAAACTATGCGTAAAATGGATTGAAAGATGAATTAGATGAAAATGATGGTATGAGATGATTGAGTGAAGATGATGGGGGAGATGATTGGGTGAACATGATATTCTTGAATATTTATGTACGTTTAGTACCATCATAAGTGCAAATGGGATTGTAGACAAATAAATTGGCAAGAAACAATGAATTTATAGATTTCGACGATTAAGATCCTGTTGATAAATCGTTCTCCATGGTCTCAATTTTAAAGAATGAGGACCTTGATGTCAATAAAAAGTTCTTTAATGAGAAGAAATGGGACGATTTAAGAGATGCAGGGGAGGCTATCGTTGCCGTAGAATTAAATCTAATAAGGTATTAAAACATAATGGAGATGTATTCTCGATGTTACAATTATCAACATGAAATATAATTGAATTAATTGATAGTTTTTTAAAGGTTTTTATGTTGTCTAAACAGTATTTTGATTCGTTATATGATTCTGGATAGATTTTGAGAACAGAAAACACTATTCTGGATAGACTTTTATAATTTAGTTATTATAATTATTATTGAATTTTTAAATAATTAGTTAATAGTTTCATTATAGGGTTATATTTTCATTGCAATAGCTAAGTCTATTCTGTATTGTGTAGTTTTGACATGTGCATTTTCAAGTAACTTTTGTCACTAGTATTTTTTCCAAGCTCATCCAATACTATGCAAGCAGCATTTTCTCTACGTGTTTTTCATTGATGGAGCGTGTAATGTTCCAAGATTCGAGAAAAATTAACTTTAAATTTTGATTTAGAATTGATTTAGAAATGCTATGAACAGCTGAAATCAACAATTCAAAGAGAGAAGGTCGAGCTGATATGTTCGCGTAAACATGTTGATGGAACAGGTTATATTTGATGATGGTATAATGGATTGCAAACATTCAGGGCGGAATTTGGCTTATGGGAATTCAGATTGTAATTATAATCGTAAATATATTGTTGAACTTTGAGATTTGTGTTAAAGTTCTGGTGTTAGATTAGATTAGTTGTGAAACATTAAATTTATTGAATACTATAAAGATTCATTACTGGGAGAGTAATTGGAACATTTACTACAAAGAAAACTGCTGGGGTGAAATTGAATTATTGTATACTTAATCAATACTTAGATAAATTATTTTAATATTTTAAAGGGGTATGTATATTAGACTATCATAACACAAGTTGAAGTATTTACAGTTGTTGAAGTATTTATTATTATTGCACAGAAAAAATTAAAGATTATATTTTTAATTGGATAATTTCATTTGTTGTTCTACCTGGATGTATTTTCGGTACGTGCATATGCTTGCAGAATTGACTATATATTAATTATTATTTACAAATAATCAGTAGTTATTTAACTAAATAGACATTGTATTTTAAATATATATAATTGACTATATTGGATTTTGAATATTAAGTGATTCGCTTACATTCATGTCATGTACATAAATTGTACCTTATTTATTTTTTTTTATATTACTCACTAAAAGCAAAATCCACCAATGTACATGTACTTTAAAACAGAATTGATCAATTTCCTTTTTTTTTTTTTTACCATTTAAAAGAAAATTATACCTTATTATGTACTTATTTATTTTACTTATCCAAAATTAAATATGTTTTATATTTGTTACTATAGTGACAGAAATTTTAAAAAAAAATAAAAAATTATTTTTATTCTTGATTCACTAGATATAGTAGATAATGCTAAGTAAATAATCTATTCCATAAATTATTATTGATAAGGTTTAGTACAAGTTTTTCTCATGAATAATGCAAACTACAAAAAATGGAAAATTATAACACTATTGATTTGTTGAAAAGTACAAGTTATTTATTATACTATTGTACCAGTATCAAAAAGTTTTATAAAGAAATATATTTATTGATTGAATATTTTCATTCTAAGAAAAATATCATGCTAAGCCAAACGCATCCCTGAACAACTTGCGCCATTTCTTGAGTCATTCTTCTTTCTGACTTACACAATATATTTACAAGAAATTTGTTGAACTCTTCTTTATATACTCAGTCTGTGAAACTAAACATGGAAAATGTTTTTTCAGATCTTGTTGTAAATAACGAAATATCGTGCCATATGCACTTGTCGATTATAGTTATCGCCAAAACTCTTTTCTCAAATTTTCTTTCATAAGTTCTTCTTTTATCATAAGTCACTTTATATCTTTCCTTTTATTCTTTTTATTCATATACTTTTTTTTTTTTTAAAGTGGAAGTCAAGAAAATAGCTGTTGGTGAAAAGTTTCATCTTTTTTTTTTTTTTTGTTCTTTTATGATAAAGATAATTTTTTTTTTACAAACTGATTTCTTTATATATATAGGATAAGAAGAATGTGTTGTTTAAAACATCTATATCGTGCATGATACATTTTTATGAAGTTAGATACTTGCTAAAGAATTGTTTTAAAGGTGATAAAAATTTATTGCAAAATCAAAAATTTATTTTTATGCACTGAAGATTTATATATATTAAAATATCTTGTAAAGTTGTAATAAATAAGTTTTACATGTTAAATGTGTACATAATGAAAATATATTTTAAAAATGAGCTGCATATTTTATTTCTTGTTTGCTTTATTTAATTTCCATTAAATTAGACTAATAAAACAGCATATATATACCAATTTATATATATATATATATATATATATGCCAAACAATTATGAACAATTTTTATCTACATTATTATTTTATTAAATTTATGTATATATTTTTAAATTTCTATTCAATATCAAATATATTATACAAAAAAAAAAAAACAGAATATAAAATAAGATTAATATTAAGCCATATATTTCAATTTTAAACATCAAACAAAGTGTTTAAAAAAAAGAATTACATGATAACGATAAACGATATCCGATGAAGAATATAAATGTAGGTTACCATTTAACAATGAACTATTTTACTAGACACCTTGTTTCCTGAAATAAATTATAATTTTTAATAATCAAAAACAACTTCTCTCTAATTGTGTGAAATATGTTTGATCATTAATTAACAATTTTGGAATACAGTCTAAATTGTTTTGCAACATTTATGTATGATTTGAAATTAATTATCTTCTAAAGGTGCTGTCTAAATTTGACAGTACATTCATAGGATAAAATATACTTTAAATTATATCACATAAGAATTTGCACTGTAAAAATTTCGTTAATAAAAATTTGTAAGATAGAATGAATAATTAATAATCCCACTAACCAATATCTGATGTGAAATATCAGCTATAGTTTGCATCTGTTCGTTTCCAATATTACATAATAAGTATATTTTACATAATAAGTATGTTTATATTAGAACGCTGATTATATTATATTAACAGAACGCTGATTGTCAATATATTGACAGAACGCTGATTATATTATATTAACAGAATCCTGCTATAATGATTGTATGGAATGTTATACTATATTTTCATATAACAACCATTTTGCATTTTTGAATCTATTTTCGAAAAAATTTTTTTTTATTAGGACAGAGCTATGTAGCTATATAGCCCTGAATATAGAGGAGGTTAGTAGACTGTTAAAAAAATTTAACTAAACCTTACTGAATACTTTGTAACCATCATTACCCTGGCTGGCAAGGTGCTCCCCCTGGGCATGGGTGTTTTTAAGTGGTTTGTAATCCCCCTGAAACTGTAGGTCCCTGTTTAATTAGCCTAAAATGTGCATAAAAATGAGCTTAAAGCGACAAACCAAACCAAACTCCTTTGGCGTACAGGAAAAACGATCAGTTGGAGTACAGATTCTTTCACGAAGTATATTTAGCTTAATTCTGCGCTTAGCCGAGAGTTCAGCTCAAAGTGAACTGCTTCTACGAAGCTATAATTATCTTTCTTTTTACTTTAATTTTTAAGTTAAATGTATCTAATTGCGTGCGTGGCGAGTAAGCGTGTAAATAAAAGTGTTAAGTACTGAAACCCTGCCTCAATTATCTCAACCCAATAACATTGATTAAAAATTAAAATTTTTCACCAGTATTTAATATATTAATGAATTTATGAAAATTATATAATAATCTAAAATAAAACCGCTCTTATTATCGTAATGAATTAAATGCACAAATATAAAGGTGAATTTCCGTTTTCCTGTAACTACATCTCTCGATAGAGACGTGCATCTTTTTCAGAGGTACCTGAAATCACAATTGTGATATATGAAACGCCCATTCCGTCCGATGAGAAGAATGACGTATGGCACTAAGGGTAAGAGGACATTTTGTCTGATTTCGTGGAGGATGCTTTCTTTGAAGAAAGGGAATCCGAGGGTAAGATGAAAACGACAAAGTGTTTCTCATCAAGAATTATGGCTCACTTGAGAAATTCATTTTCTTCTGCCAAGCATTTGTCTCTCAGATCAGTAATACCCCTATAGCATAATAAAAAAGACGTTTGCAGCTCATAATAGAGCATTCTTTATGTACAGTAATTCACTTTGTTTTCATCGATAATATTATTAGATGTCACTCACCCAAAGTAAAATATTTTCAGTTCAAAAATATTCAACTAAATTTATTTGTTATCTGATGGATTATAATATGCATATTTATTTATCCACAATATGATAATATTTTGATGTTTTGTTAAGGTATTTTGAAAAATAAATGTGTATTTTAATATTATACAGTCATTATAGAATCTTTCATATAAATATTTATTGAATACTTATAATGCTTAAACTTTACCAAAAAGTAATATAAATAGATATACTTCAAATCTTACATAGTTAAAACTATATGCATCTTTGCAACATGATCCCAGTCAACCACGTATTAAGAATATACTACCTTTTACATATTTTACTAATTTAAATTGGCTTGCACCAGTAATATAATCAATTATACATCAAGATAAAGTGTATTGTCTTTTATATATTATATGTAGTTTATAGAAATTTGTATACCAGTGATTTGATAAAGGGATCATATATAAATAAAATATATCTTGTTTTGCATATTTTATAAAAAATTAATTTCATAGTCATTGGATCATCGTTTCACTTGTTACATATTTTTTAAAGTCCTCATTGTCAGAGTCAATTTTTTTTGATTAGTGTGTCATAAAATAGTAGAGTCATTTGTATTTAAAAGAAATTTTACCGGTAACAGATTATAACAAAATAGTATCATATTTTTTAATTATATTTATTAGAAGACAATTGAAGCATTTCGTATACATTAGCAATGCACATAGATGCTGTTCTACGAAGGACATTTTTGAATGATATTCAAATGTTTTTATAGAACAGCATCAAATTCAACAAACAATATTAAATTGAACAGCATCAAATTCAACAAACAATATCAAATAGAACAGCATCAAAATCACCACACATTCAAATGTTTTTTTTTTGTATAACATTCAAATTCATATATGCATTATTTACAAATTTATTATACAATTATTATACAAATTTGTCGATTTCTTATATATATGTAGTTGTCTTCTATGTAGTTTATATTTGCTACTATATACCAATGATTTAATCAGTAGTGATGCATAAATAGAAATACATCTCGTTTTTACATATTTTACAAAATTTGAATCGACGACGTCCATTTCCTTTATGCTCTATGTATCATAAAGGATTAGAAACTATCGTAACACTTACATACTTTTGAATATTCAACTAGGCCACGTCAATTTTTGATTAATGTGTCATAAAATAGTTCAGTCATTTGCGTTCAAAATATGCTTTACCAGTAACAGATTATAATAAAATAGTATTATAAATTATTTTTAAAAATTTTTAATTATATTTATTAGAAAGACAACTGAAGCATTTCGTATACATTAGCAATGCACACATATACTGTTCTATGAAGGATTTTTTTTTTTTTTGTATAAGTATATACATTAATATTTAACTGCCATGAAACTCAAACTTTTATATTAAACAGTCTATTTAAACAGAAAATATATATATTTTTATTTTGTTTTCTCTCGCGTGAGTGATTTTGTTTCCTCTCACGTTCACTGATAGACCAAGTTCTTCGGAGAAAACAAAGATTTTATTTTCTCTTTTTTTGCCATTTCTTATCCATTTATCATCAGAACAGCCATCCTTCATTGTAATGACGTTATAATTCAGTATCGAAGGTGTATTTATGGTTTTTATAAATGCTTCTGATGACTATTTAGACGGAAATAAAAGCACCGCCGGTGTACATGAGATAGTTTTGGGAACTTGCACTATATTATCGGACGTGAATACCAAAACAGGTAATCTGTATGCTGCCCTATTGTGGATCTAATTCAGTTATCGGGGCATAGTTAAACGTGCTCTGAAAGTACACTCCAACACTTTTTTGTTTGCTTTTATACTATTTTCACTGTGGCCCATTTTGAAACTGCGGACAGGTCAGACAGGAAAGCAAATGTAAAAATGTAGAATAAAGTTATCCAAGATTAAAATAACTTAGGAGAGAGGAAATAAAATGTTTCATACATGAGTTTTAATACTGGTAATTAAATTTTCTGAGGATTTCTTCAAATAAAGAGGGAATGTAAATATTTTAAATTATATACCAGAAGGAATATATATAAGTTTTGAAATAGAGAGTGAATTTATTAAAGTAATCAATCACCAAGAAAGCATAAATAATTTATGTTACATCAAATATCACTTTGCTATTAATATCATATCAATCACCACAAGGTAGCGATATTTAAAGAGAATGACACGAAAATTTAAATACATTTCTGTCGAGTTTAATGGTCAATTTATTTAATTAATTAAATTTGGATTTGTTAGTGTCCACGATTTGAACTAATTTTTTTAATAAAAAAAGGTTTTTTTATTAAATATATTTTTTTATTATAATCAAAGATAAATATTTAACATTCTAAAAATATGAAATACAATATAAAAATAAAAAAGACTTTTCACTAAGCTCTTTTTAAAATAATTATTAAGAATCCATTGTTATTTCATTGTAGTTGATAAATTTAATTTTTTTAACAGAAATATACAGCTATGGTTTCAATGACTTATATTATTGTAACTTTAAAAGTAAAGAAAATGACATTTTTTTATTCAATTATTATTTTGATTTAAATTCATTAATTATTATTATATAAAACATGCATGAATGTGAAATTGGTTTAATAGAAAAAGAAATATGTGTTATATTTGTTTTTTAAAGTTAAATTATTAATATTTTATAACTTAATTTTGGAAACAAATATAAATTATTAAATTAATAAAATTATTCTTATTAACAACAATAAGATAGCATAAAACAATTATATATTATTTTATCATAATTTTCAATGCTAAACTCATTTTTATATAATATTCGTATTGAAAAATTAGTAGTAAATTTTTTAATACAAGTAATTTAACAGTCTGATTAGAAATATACAATTAAATTTTCTTAAATTATTTATAATTTATTTGAATCTTATTTTATTGCACAGATACTTTCTTTCTCAAATGTCAATTGAATAAATACCCAAACTAATATTTATTATTTTAATAATTTCAAATAATCATAGCCCATATTAACTTTTGCACATTTCTTATTTAGTCAATCACGTATTATATTTTATTCAAAAAATTGGATAGTACTCTAAAGAACATTTTAATTTCTTTTTATTACATTTAAATTTGTTTGTATTTGAAAAAGCAGAATTTTATTTTTTATTTATATTCATCAATTGAAGAAAATGATTCAAATGTAAACTATAGGGATACATTATTAATTATTACAATTATTTATTATTATTAATTTCTTACAATTATATAAATTTTTTTATTATTAATATTTATTACAGATTTTATTTATTATTATTGATTTATTACAGTTGTTTAAAATAAATATTATTATTAATTTGTTTAATTATTTATTTATTAATTTATAATTGTTTCCATTATTTATTATTATTATTTCAATTATTTATTATTATTGTTTCAATTATTCAATAATTTACTGCAATTGTTTTATACTTCTCTAATGAAGAAATAAAACATTTTATTTTTATAAGTTTCAATTAAGTTTACTCAATCAAAATATTCTTCGTGGAACATTTTTTGTTACAATGGGAACAAAACAAAGCGCAATGTATTTTTTACGAGATAAACCATTGCATATCGTAATTACAAAGCTGAAAAAGCCTTGGTTATGCAGCTTTATCTTCTTCATAGATTCAAATATTTTTCAGTCACTCCACGTGTGTAGACTGTGAATAAAAGAAAAGGTAGTTCATTTTTAAAATTAATATTTTAAAAATGTTTGTACAAAAAATAAAATTAATTTGCCAAGAGAATTAAAAATATATTGTGATGAAATAATTTATTTTCTTAATTTGAACAAAACCCTTGAAGATTACAATTTTTTTATATAAACACGGAATAATTACAAAGTAATTCTAAAATATTCAAGTTTTTAACAAAAAATAATTTAATCCAATAATGAGCTTTCAAAACCCATTAATGGCATATTGTTTTTAATTATATGGAACTTCAAAGGAATTAAAAATAAAAATGTTTAAGTAAAAAATACATTCCCAAATTTTATACTTTATACAAAAATATTTCATTAAAATCAAGAAAATTATTTCGTAGAAAAAGATACATTCAAATATTGTTATTATTTTCGTTCGGGTTTTCTTCTTTTAAATGCATTAATTAGTTGAAAATAATTTTACAAGTACGATTTAAATAGTTTCTACTCTAATGAAATTTCTTTTAATCTTTATCTGAAGTACTTTTTTTTTATATCTTACAAATAGATAAAATCAAGAAAATTATATTATCAGGTTAGCTAATTATGTTCGCGAAGCAATTATACAAAAGAATTATATTTTTTTAATAAAACTATATTTTTCATTAAGGGATTAATAGAGTACTATTTTTTTTATCTTTATTTATATTTATTTTTATTTTTATTTATGCCTTCATGTTTTAGAAAAATTTAAAAAAATATTTTTACCATTTATGTGATTATTATTTAAAAAAAAAAAAATGTTAGATATTTTGCTTACCTTTGTTCTAAATGCCAGGTAACTTAGAAATAATTTATTGAAATCATCTACTTCTTTTTGTTAAAAATTCCTTGAAAAACTGATAATTGTATTGAAATATATATATATCAAGATAAAATCACCAATTTATATTTTAATAATAGTAAGTAATATTTTATTTTCAATAGAACATATATTCATTACAACTGTTAAGTATAAACTTGGTGACCTGAAAATTAACAATTTAAATGTTGTATGTACATATTATAAAGTATTGTTAAGATACCTAAGATACCTACTCAATGAACATCCAAAAAATTCTACATAAATTAACAAGTTCCACACAGGTTTTTTTTTTAAATTAAAATTAATTTTTTTTATTTTACTCCTTTGAATTCTATCTAAATTGATTTTTTTCTTTGTCGTGAAAATTAAAACGTTCTTAAGTGTAAAATAATTACATTTCGCAATCATTAAATTGAATCATAAAGTTTACAAATCAAAATATATTGATAATTCTGATAATTTTTATTGATAACAAATTAAAAAAAAAACTTTTTTTATATACTTTTTTTTTTTTGTTTCTTGAAGATTAATACTAATTTAATTTTTTTCCTTTAATTTGTCTTAAATGCTGTTTTAAAATTAGTAAAATTTCATCAAATTCCATTTTTTTTTTTTAAATTAACTCTAAAGTTCTGAAATTCAAAATGCAATAAAATTGAATACATAAAATTTTAATATGAATTTCGAGGCTTCACAAGTAAGTATAGCGTTATTTTAATACAATTTTAAAGATGGTAATTAGCGTAATCTTTATAGTCCTGAGCAATACAAAGATGAAGGGTTAGCGTATACATTTTAATGTGTAGATAATTTATATACATGAATACATAATATATTTTTTCTCAAAAATTCATTCAATGAACATTCTTGTTGTTCTGTTTTTGAATAATGTTAAGTTTAAATAATTATTGAAACTTAGAAACTAAATGAAGGACAAAATAATTATAGTATAAATAAAAAAATATGTAATAATAATATATAAAATAATAATCATAATCATAATATATAATTGTCTTAACAAGTAAAGCAATTAGTTAAGAAAAAAAATTACGAAAAAATAAAAAAAAAAATCTAATGAATAAAATTAAAAGATAAAAAAATAAAATAAAATAAATAAATAAAATAAAATCCAAATGAAAATTTGTAAAAATCAGTCTCACTTAAATTTTATCAATGAAAAGATATGAAAATAGTTGAAGTTATATATGCAAAATTGACTCAAAATTAATTTTCTTCATTATTATTCACAATAATTAATATACAAATTATAATACATTAATAGTTATTCTATTCTAGTATTAATAGTAGTCTGTTACAATAAAAGTTTTTAAAAATATATAATAAAAAGACAGAGTAGATTTGATACGCATATGTCTTGAAGTCACATATTTCTCTAGAACACGATTGAGGAGTCAGATCTCTCCTACCAAAATATTTCTTTCGAATTCTTTGAAAACTCGTACTCGAGTTCTACGAAATTTCACCTTTTCTTCTAAAGTTAAAATTCCTTAAATTCTTAATTAATTAATTCATTATTGTTCATAATAATAAATAGGCACTTTATAATACATTAGTAGTATAACTGTTAATTTTAAAAATTGTCTTTTAAAAATATATAATAAAAAGACAGAGTAGATTTTATACGCATATGTCTTGAAGTCCCATATTTCTCTAGAACAGGATTGAAGAGTCAGATCTTTTCTCCTACCAAAATACTTCTTTCGAATTCTTTGAAAACTCGTATTCGAGTTCTACGAAATTTCACCTTTTCTTCTTAAGTTAAAATTCCTGAAATACTCTCTTTTTAGGGTCCGTAAAGACAACTCGGTTCCTCAAGTTTGCAAACTCTTGCCCTGGAGTGATAGGAAATAAAACACTCTCGTTGGTAAATGATGAATTCTTTCGCATTCGAAATTTTTCCCTTTTGTAGGGAAAAAAGAATAAAACTGTATACAGATGTAAAGTCTAAGGGAAAGAGATCGAAACGCATTTCAAGGGTCAACGAAATCTTTCAACGACTCGAGTCGTGATTCGTCCAGAATGCAAAAAAGGGATTTAAGGTAGGGAAAGAAAGAATAAATAAAAGTGAATAAAGGCATGAATAAATAAAATCTTTTTGTTTTGTCCTTTCTCTTTGTGACGCTTGGTGCCAAAAAATGTAAATAAATGGTCCTGTTCGTGAAATGGTTTGTGAAGTTTTACTTTTTTGTCCCTTTTTTCCTGTGATGTGAACGTGAAAATCGGATTTCCCCCCTTTTTATTTGTGTTTTCCCCTCGCCTTTTACTATGAAAGCAAGAATTTGTGAACAAGTGTGTCGATTCTTAAAGAAAATGAATTGTAAAAGAGATTTGATTTACGAAAATGTGCATTTTATTTTATTTTTAAATCCACTGTAATCCCTGTTTCTTAAGCAAAATGTCCCAATGCTTTGTAAATCAATGAACTCTTTCTGGCTTTGTAGATTTATTCCAAGAACTTTAATTTTTATTGCAGGTGTGCATTAGAATTTCTTTGAATTGCCCTTTTGTGCTTTTTTAGAATCAAGATTTTTGTAAAAGAAAATTGTTCTTGTATTTACATCAACACATTTTCTATTTACATAAACCTTCTAATATGATTTAATACCGGTTTTTATAATTATAAATAATAAAATAATGTTTATTAATAATTTAAGATAAATTACGTCAAAATAATTTTAGACTGAGAAAAAAAGGCATTCAAAAATATTTATTTGCACAGTACTTATCAAAAGCATATCTATGATGAATGATTAAATTCAATTATTATATTTCGTGTTTTTTATGTATTGAAAAACATGTAGTTAATCAACCATTTAATAAACTTTTATTTTGCAATATTTTTTTTTGTAACCTAAAATTTTTTAAAAATTTTTTTTTCTGCCAAATTTTTGCCACGACATAATACAAAATTTACTTTGGCACTCAAGATTAATATCAAGCTTAAGATATTTGGTTACTAGCGCATAACCGTGGTATATAGAAATTTAGGTGGAAAGAAAAAGTGTATTCTTCTTTAATGGCTCAACACCCTTATAGTACGACAAGGCCGTCTGCTTATTGGCAGATTTCGAAACAAAAGTAAGTTACTCCAACAACAGAAGCCTTACTCCCACCAGTCATATTAGACCGGGACCTACGGTTTAAAGCGAATATTGAACCACTTCAGGCATCTATGGCACCACCGAAACCTGTGGCAACGAGGACCAGTGAGCTAGCCATCAGGCCCCTTACAAGAAGTTTAGTTTTATTTAAAAAGTCCAGTATGTATAGAACAAATACACATTAAAATAAATAACTAAAGTTTCACGAACTGCAAATTGAAACTTACAATAATCAGAAACATTATTTTTCAGTTTCTTAAATTTTTTATAAGTTAATTTTTAAATTACTTTAATTGTTTAATTTGTTTCAGTTACACTCAGAAATATTAATTATATTGAATTTTCATAACGTTTTCATTTTCGATCAATTCAGATAATATAATGATATAAACAATTATTCAAATTTTCCATGCGTCAAAATATGTAAGAATTAAGTTTATTAAAGAATATGCTTCAATAAACATGGCATAAGAATAAATTAGGAATTGCTTAACATTCTAAAATTATTGTTAAGTTGCAAAAATTTCTTTGAGCAACAGAACTGATACAAATTAGAAAGAAATAGAAATACAGAAAGCAAAGAATTTTCGTGTTTGATTTTGCTGTTTTTTACTATAAGTCTAATTTATTGTACGTGCTTATTTACTATCCAATATTGTTTATTTTCATTTACGAAATTAAGACATACTGTTGCAGATATATTCATTATTTTATGACAGTAATCTCATCGGATCATATGTCAGCTAAAATAAACGATTCTGAACTCTCATATGCTAAAAACATAATAAGAATAACTTTCAATTTGTTAAAATATGTTTAATGTAGTACATTATGTTTGGCATAACCATAATTGTTATAAACATTGTTATAAAAAAAAAAGCTTTCATTTTAACATTTCGACTTATTCCTTTTTTTTTTTTAAATGTAATTACCATTTTATGCAGAATTCTCATCAGCTAACAAGAAATTGAATAATATACCCACACTAGTGCTTAATATTTTTTCTTCATTAATAATAATGTTAAATAGTGCTGTCTCCGTTCATCGTTGGAGAGTTAAATTACTCAGTTTATAATATTACCTAATTACCTCTATACCATGGCTTTCCATTTTTTTTGAACGATATAAGATCTATAGGATTAAAATAATTTTTGCAATAAAATTCATGATGATTTGTGCAATTAATTTGTCTTACTGGGAATTATTTTTCATATTTTTCATACACACAAAAATTATAATTATAGAAAAATAAAATAGGGCTATAATTACAAGCTTCTTAACATGTTATAGGAAACGTATATATATATATATATATGAAAAAACTGTACAAATATTTGTCTAAAATATTACTGATTAAAATATATAACATTGTTTTTAAATTTTAATAATATACTTAATATACTTTAAACATTAATAATATATTTCATGTATTTCATAAAAAATGTATATTTTATGATATTTATTACGATGTATCTGAAATTGTATCGTTTGAATTGTTTTTAAAAATTATAGTATTTTACGAATTCTAATAAGGTTATCTTTAATAAATATTTAAATACATAATTGCTATAAATATGAAATATCTATACAAATAAACATATCTTAGCCTTCATTCAAGCTGCAAAAATATTTTTCATCTATTTTTATTAATGCTATCTAATTATCAAATTTCGTGAAGAATAAAAATAGCTTTAAATTATAAAAATATGCGTAAGAGTTATTTTTTAATATATAAATTTTCTCCGAAACATTTTCCATTATAAAAAATGTTTTCAATTCAAAGAGAATATTAAAAATGATTTTAGAATATTAAAATGTACTGTTTTTATCTTAATAACATTTTCACTAAAATTAAAAACTATAAACATTTAATTTCATCTTAAAATAGCTTTCATATCTGAAAATCATTAATTTTTTTAAACGTATACTTCCATGAACTATATTTTAAGAACATAAGAATATATTTTAGGAATAGTTTAATTTTTTCTTGTTTTCAATTTATATCAGCTACAAATATTTATAGCGTACATTGTTTCCTCCGTATTTGATCCATATTTATCTAAAAAAAATATTACTTTAAAACTGAATGAAAATTATTATTTGTTATGAATATAGTATTCTTAGGAATCCATTTCACAAAAATTCTAAATTCATTTTCTGTTTATATATGTAATGGTTGTACTGAAAAGAATTGCAGCATGCAATATTATAATCTTTTTCATTCACACTTGATCTAACATAATAACAAAGGATTGTCGCTATGTGGTTTCACTCAATGCTAAACTATATTTAAATTTGCTGAGTTTGGTTGAGAAATATATAAATGATGAATTAAAAATATGAATTTAGGAGAAATTCCAAGCCAAATATCTACAACTTATGCAATCTTTTTTAAACTTCAAACAATGCTGTTTTCTTTATAAAAATGGTCCTATTTTATTTAAAAGAACTACATAAATTTCCTACTATACATTTGGGCATCTGATTAATATATAATTCATTCGTGAAAAAAATATATTGAGATATATAATATTAGTTGTATAATATTATTATTTAGAGTTATAAATATTATTTAAATCTTTACATATAGACCGCATATTATATGTAATATTATATTATATGTATTATATGTATATATGTATTATATGTAATATAATTATACCTTGTAACCATGCTTTTTCAACGCAACAATGTTTCCTCCTACCACTGGCGCTCGCGCGCTGGCGCTTAGGCGAAATGGTCAATATTCCTCGAGACTCTCACCGAGAGGAAGTACTGCCTCACTGAGCTCCCACTGAGAAATCTTTCGTTAGTCAATAGTTTCTCACCCCGATAGAAAATATATTCAGCACAGCCCTGTATATATTACGGGCATCTCTTGCAAATCTGGGTACCTTTTTTTCGGCTTAGACGTGGAATCCTTCCACGAATTAATAATATATCTTTAAATGGGGTAAATATTGTATGTGTGTTCTGTTTGTGCGTGCGTTATAAAGGTGCGATTTCTCAAACCTGCATCGCAACCCAACCCAACCCCCCAAATACAATCCAGCTGTACAGCCCACAACACTACAATATGACGCCCAATGTGGGAACCGCTCGAACCGATAACACTACAGACTATATCCAAATATATATATGTATTGAAAATTAAATTTTTGTGTTGTTGGATTTAGATGGATCTCCTGTTTTACCTTTTATGCAATGGAAAGATTGGATACTGCCTGAAAGATGATATTTGGAAGTAATATAGCCCATTTGTGTCTAGAGAGTAGGCAGAAAACCCAACCATCTTAATTGCCCATGCGAGATGCTTTTACATCCTTTGTTACAATTTCCATACAGTATCTGAAAGCAACAAACGCCACCAACGGATTCGAACTCTTCTCATCTAGCTACCCTACTTAGCTACCATTTTTACATCGATTTATCACAATCAAATTAAGCATGTATGTAAATAAAATAAATAAATATATAATGCCTTCATATTACATTATAAATTCTTCCAGCATGTAAATGGGCGTTTCTATTCTATTTGCAGTAACAATGCAACCTTCAGAATAACAAGGTTATGCATTAACATTAAACAATGCTTCTATTTGCATATGACAATTCTATGAATGGATTAAATGGATTCTATTGTATGGGGTTGTATATCCACAGTTTGACAACATGCCACTCAGAGTGCTCATAGTTGAAGCACATTCGTTACATTTTCTCTCCCGAATTTGTATAATATTGGCTCACATTTCATATATTCTCATCAAGGTTCTTCATGTTGGCTTAATTACATTGCTATGACCTTAGTGGATAATTCATGTAGTAATATTAGAGAGTGAGTGCTTCGAGCAGTTGTGTTCAGTTAGTTCAAGAGTAATAATCAATCATTTCGGAATTCATTTACTCTATATGCTCCTTTATTCAGGAATTCATAAAAACCTTTTGGATTTGATTAAACATGAAATAATAATTTTCTTAAATAAGTTAATTTATGATCTTTAAAAAGAATTAAATAATAATATTACTTAATTTAAATCACATCATAATATATAATAATAATTTGGAATCCATTTTAAACAGTAGGTCCCGGACTACTATAGTTGTAGAGCGTTGGGCGTAGAGTTGACAACTCTACCTCGAAAAAAGAAAACATGTCTCGTCTCAATATCTGCCAGTAGGCAGACGGACTTGGTCCAACACGGGCTGTTGCGTCACTAATGATTATGATTATGATGAACATGTAATTCGAATCACATAATAATATTATTTTATTAACATAATAATAATAATTTAATGGCATAATAATATTAATTTAATGACATAATAAAATTAATTTAATGACATAATAATAATAATAATTAAATCACATAATAATATTAATAATAAGATTAATTTTATGAAGGGCCAAATATTACAATAATTGATGAAAAATAAGAAACATGGTTTTTAATTTAAATAAAAATCTATGTAATTTTTTTTTTTTTTCTATATATAAACCTTTTGCTTCTTTTGTCTATCCTTTTATTCTGTATATAATTTTTTTTTTTATTCAATGGCTACATTTGAAGATTCCTTTTAAGTTTCCTGAAATATTTATACTTTTGAAGTAAAAAATATAAGAAATTAGTACACAAATAAAAACTTTCTATAAAAGCAAGTCTCAGCTGTTGCTATGTCTCAATAATAAAAACCAAATAATGTAATATTCAGCATTTAAAATAAAAACTGGAATAAAAGAAGAACGGACAAATTAAATTTTTGTGAAATGTATTTGAGGTTGTTCTTCTGAAATAAAAAGATTTAAAATATAATTTGCTTATCAAAAAAGGTTTTGGATTAATAATGAGCAAGTCATGATGAAAATATAAAACCATTCAATTTAATCACAGTAAATAATGTACTTCGCTTAGTATTTTAAAAACATGTAAAAACGCAGATGACTACAAAAATAATTCTTCAATCTAAAACAGTACGCATTTTTATATGTATCTTAATTCTAAAGCTAAATCCATGTACTTAACTTTCGAAAATACGCATTGAAAAATGAATAATAATGAGAAAAGAAAAAAAAAAGATGGAGAATATTTTCAAATCAAGTCATAAAAGAATTCTTAATGCCTTTCATACATCAGCGGGATTTTGAATCTTCTTAATGGCATTCCCTTTTTTTTATAAAAATACTACCGCTAAAGCACATCGAAACTGGAATTCTCATGTATGCCCGAATTTACTTGATAAATTGATCCTTTATAACTGAACCGAAATGCCTAACCCGATTTAAAGAATGAAAAATCAAAATAAAATTTCGAAATAAAGAAAAATAAAAGAGGCAAACGGAAAATTCCATTCTAGAATAAATGAATATGCATTTTTATTACTACATTCATTTATGAAAATTTATTTCTAAACATTTCAGTTCTATACCAGACCTCGTTTATGGCTTAGTTTCCTTTGTTATCAATGAAATTGTTTCTACTTTATATATTCGTGCGTATAACTTTCTTTTTCTGCCTTTGCTTTCTTTTATGTTTTCCTTTTAAAAAAAAAAGAATTATTGAATAGAGAAAATTGCTCCATGTGTTCTACGAATGAAAAGATTCGAATTTCGCAATTAAGCCAGACCCCCTAAGACAAACTGTTTTCCTTCTAATCTGTATAATGAAGGTTGTTTTTGAAAAATTGATAAATTCAATCGGAGGATTAGAAATTACCATTTCATTAAGAAATTCTCCAAAGAATTTTTTTGGATATTTTAAAATGGAGTGAGTGCTCGTCCATTTATTTGTTTAATTTTCTACATCGCGATGATTTTTCGAATGACAATGAGGCAAATAAAATTTAAAAAAACACATTCTTTCAAATTAACGTTTTAAGAAGACATCGTTTCTCTTAATCGAATTAAAATTAAGTTCGTTATTTTATTTTGTTATATTTTTAGTTAAGCTCATTATGCGTTTAGGTGTGTTCTGAAATAATAATTTGAAATAATGAGATTTGAGAATTAAGATTCACTTAAAGTGTTACAATTTTATTTTTAAGTTTGTTACCAAAATAAAACAAAAAATGTCAAATTGCAAGCCTTATATAAATTTTCTTGTGTTTATTAACTTTCCATCTAATTTTCTGATTAAGAAAGTCTTGGCGTTTGAAACATTTTTTTTTGAGTTAAATTAAATAGATTTTAATACTGTTTTTTCTATATTTAATTCCGCTTAATCAATGGCTAAAATTTAAAATTCCTTTTTAGGTTTTTTGGAAGGTTTATTATTTGAAAGGTAAAGTAAAAGAAATATGTATAAAAATCAAATCTTTGTGAAAAGGCCAGTTTCAGCTTTCGTGTAGTCCAATAATAATAAAAATAAAGATGTAAAATTCAGTATTTAAAATAAAAATCCGAATCAAATAAGAACAGTTAATTTAAATGTTGCAAAATGTATTTCATGCAGTTTTTTCTGAAATAAGAATATTTAAAATAAAAATTGCTTATTAAAAAATGTTTTGGATTAGTAATAAGTAAAATATGACAAAAATAAAAAAAAAACATTTAATTTAATCACAATAAATAATACACTTTGCTTACCGTTTTAAAAACATGCAATAAACTCAGTTTATTAGAAAAACAATTCTTCAAACTAAACGGTACGCATTTTTAGATGCATCTTAATTCTAAAGCTAAATCCATGTACTTAACTTTCAGAAATACGCATTGAAAAATGAAGAATAATGAGAACACAAAAAAAAGAAATGGACAGAATATTTTCAAATCAAGACATAAAAGAAATCTTAATGCATTTCATACATCAGCGGATTTTAAATCTTTTTAATGGATTTTTTTTTTTTTGAAAATTCTGCATAACGCATATCGAAACTGGAATTCTCATGTATGCCCGAGTTTTACCTGATAAATTGATCCTTTACAACTGAATCGAAATGCCTAACCCGATTTAAAGATTGAAAAATCAAAAGAAAATTTTCATAAGAAAATAAAGAGGCAAACGGAAAATTCCATTCTAGAATAAATGAATATGCATTTTTATTACTACATTCATTTCGCAAAACTTATTTCTAAACACTCCAGTTCTCTACCAGACTTCATTTATGGCTTAGTGTTCTTTCGTATTAATGAAATTGTTCTAATTTATATATTCGAGCGTATAACTTTTTTTTTCTCTTGTTTCGTTCTATTTTTTTTTTTTCCTTCTAAAAAAAGAATTGTTGAATAGAGAAAATTGCTCCATGTGTTCTACGAATGAAAAGATTCCGATTTCGCAACTGAGCCAGACCCTCTAAGACAAACTATTTCCTCCTTCTACGTATAATGAGGTTTGTTTTTTGCGGAAATTGATAAATTGAATCGGAGGATTAGAAATTACCATTTCATTAAGAAATACTGAAAGAATTTTTCTTGGATATTTTAAAATGGAGTGTGTTCTGTGCATTTATTTGTTTAATTTCCTACATCGCGATTATTTTTCGAATGACAATGAAACAAATAAAATTTAAAAATTAAATTCTTTCAAATTAAAGTATTAAGAGGACAGCGTTTCTCTTAATCGAATTAAAATTAAGTTCGTTATTTTATTTTGTTGTATTTTCTATTTAAACTCATTATTCGTTTCGGTGCTTTTGAAATGTTAATTTGAAATAATGAGATTGGAGAATTATGATTTATTTAAAGTTTTGCAATTTTTTTTTAAGTTTGCTTTTTAAATAAAAAAAATATTTCAAATTACAAACGTCACATAATTTTTCTTGTATTTATTAAACATTCATGTTAATTTCTGATTACGAAAGTCCTGATGTTTGAAACTATTTTTTGAGTTAAATTAAATAGCTTTGATGCCTTTTATCTATCACTTTTGCTTTTAAGTGTAATCGTTTTTATTTATTGGCAGTTCATAAGTGTTTTGAAAGATTTATATTTTTCGAGTAAAATATAAGAGATATGTATAAAAATCAAATCTTTCTGAAAAAGCAAATCTTGGCTATTGTGTAGAATACTACTAATAAAAAATAAAATAATGTAACAATCAGCATTTATAATAAAAATCAAAATAAATAAGAAAGGTTAATTTAATTGTTGCAAAATGTATTTCATGCAGTTTTTCTGAAATAAGAATATTTAAAATAAAAATTGCGTATTAAAAAATGTTTTGATTAGTAAATAAGGCAAGCTATGACAAAAATAAAAAAAAACATTTAATTTAATCACAATAAATAATACACATTGCATACAATTTTAAAAACATGAAATAAACTCAGTTTATTAGAAAACAATTCTTCAAACTAAAACGGTAGGCATTTTTAGATGCATCTTAATTCTAAAGCTAAATCCATGTACTTAACTTTCAGAAATACGCATTGAAAAATGAAGAATAATGAGAACAGAAAAAAAGAAATGGACATAATATTTTCTAATCAAGCATAAAAAGAAATCTTAATGCATTTCATACATCAGCGGGATTTTAAATCTTCTTAATGGCATTTTTTTTTAAAAGATTCTACCGCTACCTCTAAAGCATATCGAAAACTGAAATTCTCATGTATGCCCGGATTTACTTGATAAATTGATCCTTTACAACTGAATCGAAATGAGTAACCCGATTTAAAGATTGAAAAATCAAAAAGAAAGTTTTCGAAATAAAAAGAAAGAAAATAAAGAGGCAAACGGAAAATTCCATTCTAGAATAAATGAATATGCATTTTTATTACTACATTCATTCGGTGAAATTTGTTTCTAAACACTCCAGTTCTCTATGAGATTTCATTTGTGGCTTAGGTTTCTGTGGTATTAATGAAATTGTTCCTAATTTATATATTCGAGCGTATAACTTTCTTTTTTTTGTGCTGTTTCTTTCTTTTTTATTTTCCTTTTTAGAATAAGAAATGTTGAATTGAGAAAATTGCTCCATGTATTCTACGAATGAAAGATTCGAATTTCAATTAAGGCAGACCACCTAAGACAAACTGTCTCTGTATAATGAGAGTTGTTTTTTGAAAATTGATAAATTCAATCGGAGGACTAGAAATTACCATTTGATTAAAATTTTCGACCAAATAATTTTCTTGGATGATTTTTAAAATGGATGTGAGTTCTCTGTGCATTTATTTGTTTAATTTTCAACATCGATTATTTTTTGTATGGCAATGAGGCAAATAAAATTGAAAAATTTAAACTCTTTCAAATTAACGTATTAGGAGAACAGCGTTTCTCTTAATCGCATTAAAATTAAATTTAGTTATATTTTTTTTAGTTAAGCTCAAGAATCATTTCGGTGTTTTCTGAAATGATAATTTGAAATAATGAGATTTCAGAATTAATATTTATTTAAAAGTGTTTCAAATTTTTTGTTTAAGTTTGTTTTCAAAAAATAAAAAATACAAAATTACAAATCTTGTATAATTTTTTCTTGTTTTTATTAATTATTCATGTTATTTTTCTGATTAGATTGCCTTGATGTTTGAAATAAAACATTTTCGTGTTAAATTAAATAGCTTTTATTTATTTTCTATATATTTAAGCGTTTTTAATCATGAAATAAATGTCTAACATTTGAAAATTACATTTTCAGTTTTTAAATATTTATACTCTGCACGGTGAAATAAGAAAGATATATGTATAAAAATCAAATTTTCCTAAAAAACAAATCTGAGCTGTTGTATAATCCAATAAAATAATAATAATAAATATATATATAATATTCAGGAAATGCATAAATTTAAAATAAATATCAGAATAAAATAAGAACGGTTAATTTAAATTTTTGAGAAATTTATTCAAAGGTAGTTTTCTTTAAATAAGAAAATTTAAAATACTAATTGCTTTATCAAAAAATGTTCCGGATTAAACAAGCAAGCTATGTCAAATACATGAAACCATTTAATTTAAAGATAGTAAATATTATACATCGCTAACCGCTTTAAAAACAAGTAAAAACACGGTTTATTAGAAAAATAATTCTTCAAACTAAATAGTACGCATTTTTACATGTATCTTAATTGTAAAACTAAACCCATGTTCTTAACTTTCGGAAATACGCATTGAATAATGAAGAATAATGAGAAAAGAATTAAAAATAAAGAGATAATACATTCAAATCAAGACATACAAGAATTCTTAATGCATTTCATAAATCAGGGTATTTTTGAATCTTCTTAATAGCATTACCTTTTTTAAAAATACTACCGCTAACTCTAAAGCATATCGAAACTGGAATTCTCATGTATGCTCAGATTTACTTGATAAATTGATCCTTTACAACTGAATCGGAATTACTGACCTGATTTTAAGATCTAAAAATTCAAAAGAAAGTTTTCAAAATAATAGAAATAAAATAAAGAGGCAAACGTAAAATTCCATTCTAGAAATAAATAAATGTGCATTTTATTACTACATTCCTTTCTGAAAAACTTATTTCTAAACACCCAGTTACATACCAGACTTCATTCATATCTTAGTTTTCTTTGGTATTAATGAAATTGTTTCTACTTAATATTTTCATGAGTATACTTAGCTTTTTTTTCTGTTGTTTCTTTCTTTTTTCCAATTTAAAATGAATTGTTGAATAGAGAAAATTGCTGCATGTGTTCTACGAATAAAAGATTCCAATATCACAATTAAGCCAGACCCTCTAAAACAAACTGTCTCTGTATAATGAGAGTTGTTTTTGAAGAAATTGATTGAATTCAATCGGAGATTAGAAATTACCATTTCATTAAGAAATACACCAAATACTTTTTCTTGGATAATTTTAAAACCCAGTGCTCGGTGCATTTATTTGTTTAATTTTCTACATTGCGATTATTTTTCGAATGGCAATGAGGCAAATAAAATTTTAAAAATTCAATTCTTTCAAATTAATGTATTAAAACGCAGCGTAGCTCTTAATCGAACTAAAATAAGTTCGTTATTTTATTTTGTTATATTTTTTTAGTTAAGGTCATTATCCGTTTCTGTGTGTTCTGAAATCATAATTTGAAATAATGAGATTTGAGAATTAGTATTTATCTAAAGTGATACAAATTATTTTTAAGTTATTTTCAAAATAAAAAAAATGCCAAATTGCAAGGGCTATATAATTGTTCTTGTATTGATTAACTATTTATCTTACTTTCTGAATAAGAATGTCTTGACATTTGAAGCATTTTTGAGTAAAAACTAAATAATTTGTAATTACGCTATTTCATTAATTCAATAATTTGATTAAATTTTTATACTACAATCGAAATATTTTACTTGTAAATAAAACAATATAAATAAATATAATAAAATGGATTTTTTACTTTTATTTATATAATTAAAAGTCATTTTTAATTCATATCCAGAATTTAATTTATCGTATTGCATTTAGTGGGATTATTTACTATTTTTTACTTATAGTAATAATTCCGCCCATTTCAGCTAGATATTTCAAACATTTTAATTTATGCTGAAGTTTCAAATGCTGTCATATAATTTATTATAAGGATTAAAATACATTGAAATACTATAATCATAATATTCGTTGTCTTTACTATCAAAATTTATTTAACACCGATTTTTATGTTCGGAGAAACTAAACTTTAAAAATTGACCTATATTTCAGATTAACTTATTAAAATGACAGTGTTTCTCTTAATGGAAGTAAAAATTAGTTATTTTATTTTATTATATCTTTTTTATATAATTATAATTATTAATATTATTTATTAATTTTTATTTTATTATATCTTTTTTAGCTCATTATCGATTTCGGTATATCCTGAAATAATAATTTGATGTGATGATTTTTTGAGAATTACAATTTATTTAAAGAGTTATAATTTTTAAGTCTGCTTTTAAAATATCAAAAATTTCAAATTACAAGCTTTACATAATTTTTCTCGTATTTATTAAATGTTCGTGTTATTTTCTGATTAAGAAAGTATTGACGTTTGAAACATTCTTTGAGTTAAAATAAACAGCTTCTATTTCTTTTCTCTATCCCATTTCTCTATATTTAATCGTTTTTAATCAATGGCTAATATTTGAAAGTTACATTTTTAGATTTTATTTTGAGAGAATTATACTTTCCAATGTAAAATACAAGAATTCACAAATCAAATATTTCTAAAAGGCAAGTCACAAATGATGTGTACTGCACTAATAATAATAAAAAAAAAAAATGTGACATTTAGCGTTTAAAAAAAATGAAATAAAATAAGAACTATTAATTTAATTTTCAGAAATGTATTTGGAACAGTTTTTGTGAAATAAGAAAATTTAAAACATAGTTTGCTTCATCAAAAAAATATTTTGGATTATTAATAAGTATGCTACGACAAAAATATAAAACCATTTAATTTAATCACAGTAAATAATGTCTTCGCTTAACATTTAAAAAAAAAAAAACCACAATTTATTAGAAGAATAATTCTTCAAACATAAACGGTATGCATTTTTACATGTATCTTAATTCTAAAGCTAAATCCTCGTATTTAACTTTCGGAAATACGCATTCAAAATATGAAGAATAATGAGCAAAGGACAAAAAAAAAAAAAGAAAGCAGGTTATTTTTAAAACAAGTCTTAAAAAATTCTTAATGTATTTTATACATCGCGCGGGATTTTGAATCTTCTTAATGACATTTCCTTTTTTTTTTAAATGCTACCGGTACCTCTAAAAGCATATCGAAACTGGAAATCTTATGTATGACCCTGATTTACTTGATAAATTGATCCTTACAACTGAATCGAAATGCCTAACTTGATTTAAAGATGGAAAAATCAAAAGAAAATTTCCAAAAGAAAAGAAAAAAAATAAAGAGGCAAACGGAAAATTCCATTTTAGAAATAAATGAATATGCATTTTTATTACTACATTCACTTCTGAAAAATTATTTCTAAACACTCCAGTTATATACCAGACTTCATTTATGGACTAGTTTTCTTTTGGTATTAATGAAATTGTTCCTACTTTATATATTCGAGCGTATACCATTCTTTTTCTCTGTTTTTTTTCCAATTTAAAATAAATTGTTGAATAGATAAAATTGTTGCATGTGTTCTACGAATAAAATATTCCAATTTCGCAATTAAGACAGACCCCCTAATACAAACTGTTTTCCTCCTACTCCGTATAATGAGGGTTGTTTTTGAGGAAATTGATAAATTCAATCAAGGGATTAGAAATTACCATTCCATTAAAAATACTCTCCAAAGAATTTTTCTTGACTATTTTAAATGGAGTGCTCTGTGCATTTATTTGTTTAACTTTCTACATTCCGATTATTTTTCGAATGACAATGAGGCAGATAAAATTTAAAAACTAAATTCTTTCAAATTAACATATGAAGAAGATAAGTTTTATCTTAACCGAATTAAAATTAAGTTACTTATTTTATTTTATTTTTTTAGTTAAGCTCTTTTATCCTTTTGGTGTGTTCGGAAAGGATGATTTAGAATAATGAGATTTGAGAATTAGGACTTGCTTAAAGTGTTAAAATTTTTTTCTTTGAAGTTTTTTTTTTCAAAAAAAAAAAAAAAATCAAATTACAAGCCTTATGTAATGTTTCTGGTATTTATTAACTATTGATGTTATTTTCTGATTAAGAATATCATGGTGTTTGAAACATGTTTTGACTTAAATCAAATAGCTTTTATTTCATTTCTCTCTCATTTTCTTTATATTTAATCATTTTTACTCAATGACTAACAACTGAAAATTACTTTTAATTTTTTTGATAGATTTATACTTTACAAGATAAAATTTAAGAAATACGTATAAAATAACATTTTTTCTGCAAAATCAATTTCAACTTAAACTTTTGTGTAGTGCAATAATAATATCAATATAAAATATTTTACATTTAAACTAAAAATCGGAATAAAATAAGAAAGGTTAATTTAATTTTTGCAAAAATGTATTAAGTGTTGTTTTTCTGAAGTAAGAAAATTTTAAATATAAATGGCTTCATCAAAAATATTTTGTATTAATAACTGGCAAGCAATGACGAAAATAAAAAACCATTTAATTTAATCACACTAAATAATGTATTTCGTTTACGAATTTTAAAAACATGTAAAAAACACAAGTTTATTAGAAAAATAATTCGTCAACTAGTAGTGTACGCATTTTTACATGCATCTTAATTCTAAAGCAAAATCCATGTACTTAACTTTCACAAATACGCACTGAAAAATGAAGAATAATGGTAAAAGAACCAAAAAAAAGATGAGAGAATATTTTCAAATCAAGTCATAAAAGAATTCTTAATGTATTTCATACATCAGCGGGATTTTGAATTTTCCTAATGGCATTTTATTTTTGAAAACTCCTACCGCTACGTCAAAAGCATATCGAAACTGGAATTCTCATGTATGCCCGAAATGCCTAACCCGATTTAAAGATTGAAAAATCAAAAGAAAATTTTCGAAATAAAAAGAAAGAAAATAAAGAGGCAAACGGAAAATTCCATTCTAGAAATAAATGAATATGCATTTTTATTACTACATTCATTTCGGTGAAACTTATTTCTAAACACTCCAGTTCTCTACCAGACTTCATTTATGGCATTATTTTGGTATTAATCAAATTGTTCCTACTTTATATATTCGAGCGTATAACTTTTTTTCTGTTGTTTCTTTTCTTTTTATTTTCCTTTTAAAAAAGAATTGTTGAATAGAGAAAATTGCTACATGTGTTTTTACGAATGAAAAGATTCAAATTTCGCAATTAAGACAGACCCCCTAAGACAAACTGGTTTCCTTCTACTTATAATCGAAATTGATAAACAATCGGAGGATTAGAAATTACCATTTCATTAAGAAATACCCAAAGAAATTATTTTAAAAATGGAGTGCGCTGTATATTTATTTTTTAATTTTCTACATCGCGATAATTTTTCGAATGACAATGAGGAAATAAAATTTAAAAACTAAATTCTTTCAAATTAACGTATTAAGAGGACAGCGTTTCTCTTAATCGAATTAAAATTAAGTTCGTTATTTTATTTTGTTATATATATTTTTTTCTTAAGCTCATTATCCGTTTCGGTGTGTTCTGAAATAATAATTTGAAATAATGTGACTAGATAATTAGGATTGATTTAAAGAGTTAAATTTTTTTTAGGTTTGTTTCCAAATAAAAAAATAAATAAAAACTTATATAATTTTTCTTGTATTTATTACATATCCATGTTATTTTCTGATAAGAAAGCATGGACTTTTTAAATTTTTTTTGACTTAAATTAAAAGCTTTTTTTATTTCTTTTCTCTATATTTAATCAATTTTAATCAACGGCTAACATTTGAAAATACTTTTTATAAAAAGTTTTTGAAAGATTTATATTTTGAAAGGTAAAATACAAAAAAAATAATAAATAAATAAAAAATAAATAAATAAAAAAATAAATAAATAAAAAAAGGTTAAAAATCAAATCTTTCTGAAAATGCAAATATCAATTGTTGTATCATGCACTAATAACGAAAAAAATTGAAAATATTCAGCATTAAAAATAAAAGGTGGAATAAAAATTAGAATGAATAATTTAATTTTTGAAAAATGTATTTATCAAATCAAGTCATAAAAGAATTCTTAACGCATTTCATACATCTGCGGGATTTTGAATCTTCTTAATTGGCATTACCTTTTTTAAAAATCCTACCTCTACCTCTAAACACATATGGAAACCGAATTCTCATGTATGCCCGGATTTACTTGATAAATTGATCCTTTACAACTGAATCGAAATGCCTAACCCGATTTAAAGATTGAAAGAAAATTTTTTAAATAAAAAAAAAAGAAAAAGAAAAAGGCAAACGGAAAATTCCATTCTAGAATAAATGAATATGCATTTTTTATTACTACAATTATTTCAGAAAATTTATTTCTAAACACTACAGTTCTCTACCACACTTCATTTATGGGTTAGTTTTCTTTGGTATTAATGAAATTGTTCCTACTTTATATATTCAAGAGTATAACTTTCATTTTTTTACAGTTTATTTTTATGTTTCCTTTTTAAAAAATAATTTTGAATAGAGAAAATTGCTTCATGTGTTCTGGAAAGAAAAGATTCAAATTTCCCAAATTAAGCCAGACCCACTAAGACAAACTGTTTTCCGCCTATTCTGTATAATGAGACTTGTTTTTGAGGAAATTGATAAATGCTATCGGAGGATTAGAAATTACCATTTCCATTAAGAAATACTCCAAATAATTTTTCTTGACTATTTTAAAATGGTTTGTTCTATGCATTTATTTGTTTAATTTTCTACATCGCGATTATTTTTCGAATGACAATGAGTCAAAATAAAATTTAAAAATTAAATTCTTTCAAATTAATGTATTAAGAGGACAACGTTTCTCTTAATGAATTAAAATTAATTTATGATTATTTTTTTTTATACATTTTTTAAGTTAAGCCCATTAGCCGTTTTGGTTTTCCAAAATATTATTTGAAATAATGAGATTTGAGAATCAGGATTTATTTAAAATGTTACGATTTTTTTTAGTTTATTTTTAAAATAAAAAAAATAAAAACACAAGCCTTACATAATTTTTCTTGTATTTATTAACTATTTGTGTTTTTTTTTTTTTTTTATTAAGAAATTTTTCATTTGAAACATTAATTAAATAGCTTTTATTTATTTTCCTATATTTAATCGTTTTCAATCAAAGGCCAACATTTGAAAATTACTTTTTAAGTTTTTTTTTTGAAAATGTATACTTTACAAGGTAAAATATAAGAAATATGTTTAAAAATAAATTAGTACTAAAAGCAAATGACTCAGCTCACGTGTAATGCAAAAATAAAATAAAAATTATTATTTAGTTTTTAAAATAAAATCAGCAAAAATAAGAACTATTAATTTAATTTTTGTGAAATGTATTTTTGACAGTATTTCTGAAATAAGAAAATTTAAAATTTAATTGATCATCAAAAAAAATGTTTTCGATTAATAATAAGCAAGCCATGACAAAAATATAAAACCTTTTAATTTAATTGCAGTAAATAATATACTTCGCTTACCATTATAAGAACATGTAAAAAAACACAGTTTATTAGCAAAATAATTCTTCAAAATAAAACGGTAGGTAATTTTACATGTATCTTAATTCTAAAGCTAAATCCATCTACTTAACTTTCGGAAATACGCATTGAAAAATGAAGAATAATGAGAAAAGAACACACAAAAAGATGGAGAATATTTTGAAATCAAGTCATAAAAGAAATCTTAATGCATTTCATACATCAGCGGGATTTTGAATCTTCTTAATGGCATTTCTTTTTTTATAAATCCTACCCCTTCCTCAAAAGCATATCGAAACTGGAATTCTCATGTATGCCCGGATTTACTTGATAAATTGATCCTTTACAACTGAATCGAAATGCCTAACCCGATTTAAAGATTGAAAAATCAAAAGAAAATTTCGAAAGAAAATAAAGAGGCAAACGGAAAATTCCATTCTAGAATAAATGAATATGCATTTTTATCCCTGCATTCATTTCGGAAAACTTATTTCTAAACACTCCAGCTCTCTACCAGATTTCATTGATGATTTAGTTTTCTTTTGGTATTAATGGAATTGTTCCTACTTTTTATATATTCGAACGTATAATTTCTTTTTTTTTTTCTATGGCTTCTTTGTCTTATTTTTCCATTTTAAAAATAAATTGTTGAATACAGAAAATTGCTTCATGTGTTCTACGAATAAAAAGATTCCAATTTCGCAATTAAGGCAGACCCCTAAGACAAACTATTTTCCTCCTACCTTGTATAATGAGAGTTGTTTTTGTGGAAATTGATAAATTCAATCGGAGGATTAGAAATAATCATTTCATTCAGAAATACTCCAAAGAATTTTCTTGACTATTTTAAAACGGAGTGAGTGCTCTGTACATTTATTTGTTTAATTTTCATCATCGCGATTATTTTTCGAATGAAAATGAGGCAAATAAAACTTAAAAAATTAAATTCTTACAAATTAACTTATCAGGAAGACAGTGCTTCTCCTAATAGAATTAAAATTAAGTTCGTTATTTAATTTTGTTATATTTTTTATTTAAACTGACTATCTGTTTCGGTGTGTTCTGAAATAATAATTTGAAATAATGAGATTTGAGAATGATTTATTTAAATTGTTATATTTTTTTCTTTCTTTTAGGATTGCTTTCGAAATAAAATTAAAAATATGAAATTACAAGCCTTACATATTTTTTTTTGTATTTATTAGCTATTTATTTTATTTTCTAATTAAGAAAATCTTGAAGCATTTTTGAGTAAAAATTAAATAGTTTTTAATTACGCTTTTTCAGTAATTCAATAATTTGATTAAAATTATGTACTGCAAGTGAAATATTTTATTTGTAAATAAAATATTATAAATTTGTATAGTAAAGTTGATTTTACATTTATTTATGTAATTAAAGTCACTTTTAATTCATATCTAGTATTTAATTTTAACAATATATCATGAATTGCAATATATTATACTATATTTCCTGGAATTATTTACAATTTTTACATATCGTATTAAATCAGGAAATTTCAGATATAAATATCACATATTTTATTTTTATTTTTGCTGATGTTTAGAATGCTGTCATTTCTTTATTACAATGATTAAAATAGATTGAAATTATAATCAGAACATCCATTGTCTTTATGATCAATATTTATTTAACACCGATTTTTAAGTTCGAAGAATCCAAAATTTAAAATTAAATTCTTTCAGAATAACGTATTAAGAGGACAGTGTTTCTCATAATCGAATTGAAATTAAGTTTGTTATTTTATTTTATTATACTTATTTCGTTAAGCTCATTATTCCATTTCAGTGTTTTCTGGAAATAATAATTTGAATTAATGAGATTTGAGAATTAGGATTTATTTAAAGTGTTCAATTTTTAAAAAATTTGTTTCCAAATAACTGATAACTATGACAAATTTTTTATATAATTATTCTTGTATTTATTAACTATTGATGATTTTCTTCATTTTAATATTTGAGTAAAAATTAAATAGCTTTAAATTACGTTTTTCAAGAAAGTTATTTGAATAATTCAATAATTTAAATAAAATTATGTACTACAAGCGAAATATTTTATTTGTGAATAAAGTAATATGTACAGAAAAATTGATTTAATATATATTTATGTAATTAAAGTCACTTTTAATGTATATCTAGAATTTAACTTTAACAAAATATCCTGAATTGCAATATATTATATTGTTTTTAATGGAATTATTTACTGTTTATATATATCGTCATAAATCATGACATTTCAGATAGATATTTAAAACATTTTATTTTTAATTTATGTCGAAGTTCGAATGATGTCATTTGATTTATTATTATGATTTGAATACATTGAAATATTATAATTATAACATTCTTCATTCTTATTATCAATATGCATTTAAAACCAATTTTTAAGTTCATTGAATTTAAAATTTTAGAATAAAATATAAATTTTTCATACGTTACTAACAATTGAATTTTGAAAATAATTTTAGTTAGATATGTTTACATATCCAATATTAAATGTTATTATTCTTAAATTAAGTCAGCGTAGGATTTATGAAAATGATTTGGTACCTGAATAATAAATTCGATTCTATTCTATCTTTTCTTAAAAAACAATTTTCGTTTTTGTTCATCAGAATCTTAATTCTTATATTGACAAAAGTATGCAAATTCTTTCGCTACTAATATATATAATTGAATTTGATTTCTAGTTACTAATCAGTTTGTTGTTAATGTTATGTCATTTCAAAATATTCATAAAATACATATTTTATGAATTCCGACTTGTGACACAGTGACAAAAATATCAGTTGCATATAGAGTTTGAATTAGCTGGTGGCGTCCTTTGCTGTCCCTGTTTTCAGTGATAAAGAGACTCAATGTTGATTTTGATCCCTTATGAAAAGAATTCCGCATCGATAGTTAGACTTGTCGGATGTGTGTTTTGGGGGTTTTTCTTCCATGCAACACGCAAATGAGGGGGATGGCATTAGCCTTAAAAATATTTTGCTCATGGCAATATCCTTCTCTAATTGAACATCACTGGCCTGTAAGTGTTATGCATTACTGTAACAGAGGACTCAAGCCAATGTCCCAGAAAAGTGCTCAATGTATATTTCATATTGTGTTTTGAATAAATAAATAAATTTTTTAATGTTGTTTTTTCCAGGTTCAGATCCGAACGGCGAGCATTTGCTGACCCGCACCGAGCGAAGTTTTGGCGGGAACAAGATCGAGCCTCCCTCTCGCCCGAACTCCTACTGGGACGACCCCCCACTACCGCCCCTATTTTGACAACAGCACCGAGAGGAACGCCACGGCCCAGCTTGGCAAAACTGCCTACCTCAACTGCAAGATACGCCAACTTGGTGACAGGACAGTTGGGGCTGTAAGTACTTTGCCATATATATTTCATATAACACATACACTCATCGGCTAAAAAGCATTAAAACCTCCTGTCGATTAAGAACAGTTCTTTATTTGGAACCAAGGAGAGTATTGAAAGGGTATTCAATGAGACATTGCAAATTTTTCGTTTCTTATCCTATCAAATTTATTTATTGAAATAGTACAGAATCACGGACACAAGAAAATGTTACACGAACTTGAAAAAGTAAGTAAGTAAGACGCAAAACAATAACCAAATTATAAGACACAATGAAATATTAATTTTTAAACAGAGGACAAGTCAAACGAATGATAAATTGGAAGAAAACGAAAAAAAAGAAACTAAAATTATGGGAATTGTTTATAAATTTACTAAAAAGACACGGTTCTTGTTGACGTACAATTTGGTGGAGACTTAGCTTTTTTGTAATTTATTATTATTTTCAGAACGTTTTTCTAGGATAATTAGTCCTGAGCAGCTAAGAAAGAGGTGATGAATATTCTGCATTTCACCTACATTGGTGTTATACATATCATCAGACCAAATCGGGTTAAGAAGAAATTAATATTGCCATATTCTGTTATGTCTAAATGTTTTAGTCTTAAATCGATTATTACGTTATATTACAGGATAAGGTGACTTAGTTTTTGTAAATTCATTAATTAACATTTTGGTACTAATATTCATTGCTTTTATAAAACTTTTATGGGTTTTGTTTATCCAAATATGTGGACATTATCATAAATTTGTAGTTGTTGAAGCAGCAACACTAAATTTCTGCTTGATAGCAAGCACATGGTTGTATGAATTCATCCAAAACTTAAAGATCCATTTATTTGATTTTATAGACTTAAAGTTGTCCATAAAGCTTTAACACCCAACATTTGGCGGTTTTAATGTTTTGGTTGTTTGATTTATATTACACTTAATTAATAATAATTAATTGAAAAGATATTTAAAGTGTTTTATAATGTATTTATAATTTTCATCAATACGATTTATTTAATTGCGTCCAATAAACAAGTTAAAAAATTCTTTTAATATTATTATTGATATATTTAATCGTTTTATTTTAAATCTTACAATTTGAAGGAATTTATACAATATCAATTTTTATTATTTAAATTAAGAAATAAATCATGTAAACATACATGTTTGAGTTTATTTTGTTTGCTTTAATTCTGTCAATTTATTATATTTATTTATTACAAGTCATTTAAAATTATTTAAAAAATATTTAAAAAAATATAATAATATGTAATAAAAAATTGTAATATGAATTAAAGATTTACTAATATATTCTTATTTTTAAAAATTAAAAAGGAATCCCAGTGAAATAAGCCTTTAGTTTATGGAAAATTAAACATTTATATTTTAAGAACTTTATTTTAATTTTATGATTTTGTAATCAAATCATTTTAAAAATTTATTATATTATGTTAAAAAAAAACTTATAAAGGAAATTATTGATTCAGTAAGTTAATGAAGAAACATTATCATCTTATACAACATAATTTCACTCAAATAATTATACAGAATATGTTTCAAAATATCATTTTAAAGAACTAAAAAGATTATAAAGACTTTAAATTGAACAGACAGTTACTTTTTATACCATGTTAATTTTAAAATACCATGAGTTTATCTTGAAATTATGACAACAAACAGTATACAAGAAATTATTAGTCCATTATATAATGATGCAATGTTTTCTTTAAATTACATTTTCCTTCATCTTTCTCAAATGTATATTAACTGCAATGAGTAAATACTTGTTATTTATTCATCTGTGACTGTTATAAATATTCATCATATATATAAATATATAAATGTATTAAGCAAGGATTAATAAGGTGGCCATTAATTTTGACGACATCAATCTTACAGGACATTTTAGCATACACCAATTTTACAACCAATTTTTTCTCGGAAAAAAAAAAATAGTTTGGTTTTATAGAATGGGTTAGTAGTCAATTTATTTACTTTTAAACAAGATTTCTAGGATATACCTCATGCATTAATTTAATAAAATTATATGTAATTAATAATACAATTAAATTAATTAATTTTTTTACAGAAATAAAGCAATTATTTTTCATAATTCATAAGAATTATTTTTTAATCAATGATTATTTTCCCAATTGTTACAAGCAATATAGTTTTATGGACACTATATCATCAACGTTAAAAAAGATATTTTAATTTCAGTAACAGTTTTTAATTTATGTTTGCCTTCACTTAAATAGTAATCATTATTTTTTCCATTAAAATTCTTAAACATCTAAGCCTTAAAATTTCATTCCTCTAAAAATGTATCAATACTAATAAAGTTTTTGTAACTGTATTTTTTGTTCAACAATTTGTTGTTTGCATTTTTAAGTACAAATTCTCAACGATGTTTGAGTATCTAATAGCATTTTACCTTAAATACTTTGGTATAACTGTGTATATGTTAAAAATTATTATTTCATTTTAATTTCAAAGTTCTTGGTGATTTATATTATTCTTATTATTTGTTAAAAATATACTATTGAAATACTACAATTTTTAAATTTTAATACCAAAATCCAATATATGTATATATATATATATATATATATATATATATATATATATATAGGATGTTTATCAAAGAGTTATTATCATTTATTATACGAAGTTATTTTTTTATATATATATATATATATATATATATATATAATATATATATATATTATAACAAATAACACGATAACAACACAAATAATTATATTATGCTATTGCTCGTTGTGCTATTTGATTTTTGCAATCACAGCTCCAAATTGCAGACATTTAAATATTTTTGCTTATGATAAATGTAAAGATCTTAAGCAATGCATAGAATGTATATTTTATTGACTTTTCAAATATATAATTATGTTAGAGAATATAAGTAACATGAAAAATCTTTAAATTGCCTAGAAACACCAATGAATAAAATAAACAAATTATAGAATATTAAATTTCCTGCCCTACTCCCCCAAAATACATTTTGAATAAAATTTTAAATATGAATTATTTTTAAAGAACGTAAGGTATGTAGTGTGATTCGGATTAAGATATATAATGTGATTACGTTAAGATGTATAATTTAATGATGATTACTTTACGTTGTAAATGCACATAATATATTTTTTAAAATGTATTAAAAAGCACTAATTTGAATATGCTCAATGAAATAGCCCAAACGATTTATGATAGTAAAAATATCAACATCATTTATTATTTAATTCTGTTTGTGGCTTTCAATAAATGAATCCATCAAACAAAAATTATCTGAGACAAATCCACCTATTTTTTTATTAAATAATGGAAATAATATCAGTAGAATACAGTATGTTTCTCAACCTGTCCTCCAATCCGAAATAGATTTTCATAATCCTCCAACTCTTTGGTAGAAACGTATAACTGTCATTAAGAGAAACAGTCTATCATTGATGATTACCATCAAGTCACCGTAGCTGAATATGCATTTATAGTCGAGAGGTGGAGAGAGGGGAGAAACGAATGCATAATGATCTTCCCGCCAGTGTTGTCTACGATAATTAGTCCTCTCCAAACAGAGCAGCATCCAGAGCTTTTGATGGCATCATCAATCAGGCAGCGAATATCGTCAAAAGCCGATAAGTTATG
Source organism: Caerostris extrusa (assembly GCA_021605095.1). Lineage (NCBI taxonomy): Eukaryota > Metazoa > Arthropoda > Arachnida > Araneae > Araneidae > Caerostris > Caerostris extrusa. Next base: position 52,358 of record BPLR01019845.1, read on the forward strand.
CAATTGGTGAGTGCACGCGAGGGCTAAAATGCAATTTCGGTGACTTTTCTGGGAGCCCAATGATCGAGCAGTTACAAATTTCCAGCTACAATGATCCGTTCGTGTCCAGTGATTGGAGGTGAATTCCGCATTAGAATGATTTTCAAGGACACGCACCTTTCGTATTAAATATGAATTATGCACGTCGTTTAAAATATCTACTAGAACGACTGTATTTTTTTTTTATTAACGATGATTTTCTGTCTATTAGTCATGAATGGATTATTTTGCATATAATATTTCTGAATGGTTAGTGTCGTGTTTAAAAGTGTATAAAAATCCTGACATTGTCATTTTGATCGATCAAAAACGAATTTATATATTATTGGCATAAATATATTATTTATGAATGAATAATTTTCAATTGAATTTATATATAATGGGCATATTACCTATGTTATATATTCATAAACTTGAAGATAAATTTAATGACTTTATGATCAAAATCGCTTTAAATATAAAAGATGAAAGAATAATACAATTTAAAACCAATATAACAAAATGGGCTGGAAAATGTGCTGGTAAAAATAAAATTCCAATACCAAAAAAAATGTTAGAAAAGACGATGGGACCGTACTTGCGCATATGAAAGAGGCCACCTATTCGAATTTTACGCTAGACGAATAAGAGTGTCACCAGTAGCAACACAGCAGTGCCACCAAATTTCCAGCTACAATGATCCATTCGTCTCCAGTGTTTGGAGGCGAATTCCGCATTATAATGTTTTTTTTTTCAAGTACACGCACCTTTCGTATTAAATATGAATTATGCGTGTCGTTTAAAATATCTACTAGAACGGATGTTTTTTTTTATTTTATTATTAACGATAGTTTTCTGTCTATTAGTTATTAATGCATTATTTTGCATATAATACTTCTGAATGTTTAGTGTCGTGCATAAAAATCACGACATTATTATGATGATCGATCAAAAACTAATTTATATATTATTGGCATTCAGAATTGGATTTATATATAATGGGCATATTAGCTGTATTATTTATTCATAAACTTGAAAACAAATTTAATGACTTTATGATCAAAATTGCTTTAAATAAAAAAAGACGAAAATATAATGTAATTTAAATCCAATATAACAAAATGTTCTGGATTTATATGGTAAAAATAAAATCCCAACACCGAAAAATAAGTGCTAGAAAAAAAGGGAAGGGTATAAACTCTTACGCATCTGAAAGACGACGCCTATTCGAATTTCACGCTAGACGAATAAGAATGGCATTAGTACCAGCACTATGAACAGGAAAATCACGTTTGTTTTAAATACGTGATTAAACTTCCTGGATATTATTTTTATTGCGGATTGTACGTTGTGAACCAGATTTGAGTCAGAAATCTCTTTAAAAGAAGAAGCAGACAGTATAAGAAGCTTACTGAGTTTGAATGAAGCAGTGCAACAGGGCTTCGAAAAGATGAATTTTCTTTTTGCGATATTGTAGAAACACCTTACAGGGATGTATCCATTCTGCATGATTGTTAGCAGCAGTGATACGGAAATCGCCTTCTCAAGAAGATGGGGGTTTGGCCGTATGTGCAAAGGACAACTTCCGTATTTACTGCATATCAGTAGCCGGTCTTAATAAATCTTCTGAAAAATTCACTATACTGAATTTTCTGAAATTCTGAAATGAATATATATGTTATATTCTGAGATGGCAGGGGTTTATGTTTTAAAGCCTTTGGTGGCAGTAGGTTGGTTAGAAGGAGGCAGGTGAGCTTTGAAGACAATCTGTATGCATCATAGACGCATTGGGGCTTGACCAGGAGTTCATGTGACAAGATCACTCTCATTGTTATTCAGCTCACCCTGACAACAAATTTATACATCAGATTGGGGATTGGATTATCATTATCCCAGAGAGTCATCATTATTTAGATTTGAGACATTATCATTATTTTCAACAAGATAACGATCTTCCCCATATATTTGCTGTTACCAAGAGGCTGTGCAGAGTATCGACATGTTGCCTTGGTTAAATCTTACTTTTCTCCTATTGAGCACGAATGAAATATTGTTGACTACAAATCCACTATCATTTCCCAACCAGCATTAATTGTTATTTATTTTGCGGATCCTACTACACTCGATCAGTAAAATAAATAGCAATAAAATAAAACTCCATTTCTCTACGTCACATGTACGACGTAATACATGCACATTTACATATATTCAAAATCACGGAGACTACAGCTGTTATTAATGTATTACCTTTTAATATTTAAAATGGCTCACTTTACGTATACTTTAATCCGTGATTTTGAAACTTTAATCAATTAAAGATGTTACCAAGACGTATGATTTTCTAAAATTCCATTCCACTAAACTAATTTCTTCCTTCTATTGGGATTTCACTTTCCACCATTGTATCTAATCTTAATAATATGTCTGCTATTATGTACTTCTAAGATTATTTTTAGTAAATTTATTATTATATATAATAAGAAATAGCTGAAGGCCGTATCTAATATTTGCAATAAGTAGCAAATAAAAAATTCCATTTTGGTTTGTATGTAATAAATACATAGCGTTAAACACTATTAAAAAATTTAATTTTTAATTTTTTTAACTACAATACCAGTTAACATTGTTTACTTTTCAAAAAACTATATTTAAACATCCTAAAAATTTCGTTTAATATTCGTTTTACAGTATTAGTTTCAATGTTCAATTAAACAGTTTAATTTTATGATTATTTAAAATATGGGTAATTACAAATTAATTTTCCGCCTGAATTTCTAGTCATTATTAAAATATAAAAATAATAATAAATTATATTCTTTGTTTTAAAAAAATAGGCATGTTAATGTTCCATAATTAATTTCAGCAAATTTAATTTTTCAAAAGCTGTTAATTTAATCAAAAATAGGCAAATTTAATACCTAAATAAAGTCGTAGCTAAAATCTCACACATGTAATCTATTTAAATGTCCACATTTTTAATTAATAATTTCATATATTTAAATGTTAATATCAGTGAAAACGCATTAAACTGAAATTAAAACTGAACTAAAAACTGAAATTAACTGAAATTAAAAAAGGAAAAAAAAAAAATACAGATGACTTTTACACCATTTAATTTATAATCAAAATCTAAGTGAAATATTTTTATAAATAAGAATTCGTAATAACATATACTTTTATTTTAAGTAAATTCAATGCAGTTTTTTATCTATATTGAGTAACTTTTCTAGCATTTATATTTTGAAATTTCAAACATCACTATGCCCCATTAAAATGTATTTAGATATATTGTACGTTTGACTTTATATTTACACAATTTTCTTGATTTTTGTGTTAAAAAATGAATGGATAAATTATAGTATAGAAATTACCTATAGTACTTACCAAAGTGACCTATCTTGAAGAAAATATTTTATAAGAATTCAAAATATTGTTATTAGGATATGTATAGGAGTGAACATTTAAATAAAATTTGTTAGCATTATTTACAGAAACTCGAGCCAAGTAAGGAGAATATTAAGTTTATTTTTGAGTTTCTACCATGTTTCTTTCAACATCGTTTCGTTAACAAGACGATGGAAATCATAAAACTTTTAAATAAAGTTCGTCAGCTTAGCTTAATTCTATGGATTCATTCTTATATACCTTAACTCGGCAAATGTATCCCGTAATATGTTGGAAAAATGTGCATCTATGCAAAAAAAAAATGCAACTTTCCAAGTTTACTTCCTATGACTACAATAGTTGGTACAGAAATATTCTAAACATAAAAATTTAAATTGTTTTTCTGAAATGCTACAAACATTGTATCTCTATATTTTGCAATTTTTTTTAAATGTAATAATATTGTTCACCCTTTTTACAGTCTTTTAGTCCTTTACTTTACATAACATTTAAAAATTCTGCAAATACTGAAGTCCCAAAACAACAACCTTCTGTTTTACATAATATGTTATTATATAGAAAATGTGGACTTTTATTTTCTGCTTTTTATCTATTTTTGCACAAAAAAAATGTAAAGATACAAATTACAGAAATTTTTTTTTTTTACTTCAGTGTCTTTTCCATGCTAAATATCTTACAGTTTGAAAATTAATGAAGTTACCAAACAATTTTTAGAGATATTTTATACGCGGAGGTTATAAATAATGTTTTTCTCTGCTTTGCATAGAAGATATAAATAATTCAAAAGAACTGACCTTATTTTCCACACTTTATCATCTTCATCTCAGGCAATCTTGAGAGTCTTATTAATTTATCACTTCCAGACTAGCAGAAGCGTTTTACATGAAAAGTTAGGTTTCTGGTTACCAGGCAAGTGAAGAAATTTGGGTTCCCACCGCGTTCCATTATCGGGCGAGCAAATTCTTCTCTCTCCTCGGGAGCAAACAAGAATATCTCTTTTCAGCACGCACAAGAATTTCCCAGTTGAAATAACAGCTCTATCCCACTTTTCTTCAAGAATTAAATCATTAAATTACGGTTTGCTGGATGGTATTCCTGGGATGATGTTATTTCCCAGGCCATCGCGTCGAGTTCTCGGTGCTCTAGTATTTTGTCCTCTGGCGAAGGTAGCAGGTTTGCATCAAGAATTCTTTTGCGGAATTCTTTCGAAAACACTTCATAAAAGTTATCTGGTTCTGAAATACCATCCCATTTTCTGCGTTTTCTGCAATGGATCATTGAATTTGATGCTATTACAGTTCTTTTCTGAGATGTTTTAACAGAATATTTGCCAGGAATCTTTTGCTAATTAAATATTTCTGCAAATTATAAAATGCTTTCTAAACTTTTATGATTATTCGTCAATACAAGCTTGTTTTTTGCATAGAAACTGAGAAAATTTAAAGGTGAAAGTATGTTGTTGCAGAGTTTAATTGTTTACTCAGCAAGCTGACCTAGATTTAATTCACATTCTAGCGTCTTATAGCTACTTCTTTTAAATATGAATAAACTTGATGAAGTTTGAACTCACATTGACCGTTCACATGTCACATCGACAGTTGGACTGTATTCGTTTTCTTCAATCTATTATGCATATACATTACAACTAACTTTATAGTCCATCGGAAAAGCATTCATATCATATGCTGTCCTGAGAAAAGTGTTAACTTACTCAATACACATAACGTCTCATAAAATTCATTGGCCAACGTGAAGAAGTCCAAATTATGTTGGAAGAATTTGCTAAATTGAAAAATGTTTGCAAAATTAGTGGCCTTTATCAATTAATAACACTTATCAGTAGTAATAATTATTAATTAAATCACATTAAGTTTTAAAATAATATATATTTATTTCTAAATTTATTAAGACCAATAATTCTACATTAAAAAATTTGCTGCATTGCTGGAATGTATTCCTAGGATGATGTTATTTCCCAGGCCATCGCATCGAGTTCATCGGTGCTCTAGTATTTTGTCCTCTGGCGAAGGTAGCAGGTTTGCATCAATAATTCTTTTGCGGAATTCTTTCGAAAACACTTTATAAAAGTTATCTGGTTCTGAAATACCATCCCATTTTCTGCGTTTTCTGCAATGGATCATTGAATTTGATGCTATTACAGTTCTTTCTGAGATGTTTTAACAGAATATTTGCGAGGAATCTCTTGGTAATTAAATATTTCTGCAAATTATAAAATGTTTTCAAAACTTTTGTGATTATTCTTCAATACATGCTTGTTTTTGCTTATAAACTGAGACAATTTAGGTGAAAGTATGCATAGTAGTATAAAAGCTTTGCAGATGTTCATTGGTTACTATGCAATAGGACCTAGGTCAGATTTATATTCTAGATTTCTATAGCTGCTGCTTTTAAATACGAATAAACCTGATGAAGTTACAAACATCTCTCATCAAACGTTGGACTTACTGTCTGGATTTTTATTCATTTTCTTCAATTTGGCATGCATATGCGTGACAATTAACTATAAAAGTCTATCCGAAAAGCATTCAAATCACATGCTATACTAAGAAAAGTGTTGATTTTTTTTCAACAGAATTCATTGACCAACATGAAGAAGCCCAAATAACAGTGGAATAATTTGCTGAATTAAAAAAATGTTTCCAAAATAGGTAGCATTTATCAATTAATAACGCTTATCAATAGTAATAATTTTTTAATTAAAGTATATTAAGTTTTAAAATTATATATATTTATTTCTAAATGTATTTAGACTAATAATTCTACATTTTAAAAAATTTAACTGTCTGAACAAAATCGTAAATTTTACATGGAATACACATAGTTGTCATAAGTTATTTACTATGCAGAGATAGCTGCATATTTTGTTTTGTTGTATATATGCTACAACATTGATCGATAAGTAGTGTACGAAGGACGGTAAATCCTAATTAAAGTAGAACATATAATATACTTATTTAATTATTATTACATTTAGAACTAAAATGACTCATTAAAAATTGTCTCTTTATTAGCAAAAAAATCTGGTGTAAGTAAAATAAGTATTACTTAAATGGCATTACTACAGTTACTTATTATATCTAATAAGTAATACAGTTATTTGCAATATCAATAGGTTTTGTTTGCAAAAACCAAAAATATTAATAAGTTTACTTAAATTAATTTGAAAATTAATTAATTTATTAGTTTTTATCTAATTTTCAAATTGATTAATTTGAAAATTAGATAAAAACTGAGAAATTAAAACAATCTGAATAACTTATCCATGTCACTCACAAACGTGACTAAAATAATATAACACAAATTTAGTTGTCCAAATAAGTTTCACATAATTAAAAGTTTAAAATAATATTAATTTTAAAAGCATAATTTCGTGTGATAAAGATTCAAAACAAATTTACACGAATTTTGTTTAGAAAAGAAAACACACTGAACAATTTTTCCCCAAACAAAATTTTAAATTAGTTTTTAAGAAACTCGAGTACGAAAGTTAATTTTAAAAATCATTATTGATTTTGCACATACTCTGAAAACTTCGTCTTAAGAACAAGAGTAGCCATTAAAATTAACTTCGAAATTTTGTTTATTCTATCAAACAAGCTAGCATGCCATTATACATCTATATTATAGCTCGTTAAAATCAAAACAGGTATTTTTATTCTATTTTTGGTTTTTAAATAACTTCAAAACGTAATTGGAACGCTGGACACAAAGAATGTTTTATCAACTTTCTTTCTTTTTTTTTTTTCCTTCCATCTCTCTCGCGTGGAAAAAGTCTTGTTAATAATGAATGCCTCTAAAAGCAAGATAAAATTCCACGTCTCGCATAATGAAATCGAAAACAAAAGCCCTTTTGATGAATATGAAGCTAAAAAAGAAGAAAGAAAGAAAGTAAAAAAGAGGAAGGTTCCAACCAACACAAAACCCGTCTCCTGTTCTTCAGCGGTTGAGTAATTAAAAGCATGGGTACAAGCGAAAGGCGGTGCCGTAGTTATCGATAATAAAAGCACACCGGTTCTTTTTGTGCGATGACTAATTGAGAAGCCACTGTAATCAGATTACTATACGCTTACTTTTAGGCCTAAACGTCTAGTCAAGATTCGTCAAACTTGTTATTATCGCATCAGCATTATTAGGGGGTCATTTTTAGTAATTTCCGATTTGAAAGAAAGCTCTTTTTGATTTTTTTAACAATCGTGTATAAATTTTGTTCAATCCTTATAAGTCATCAAGTTTTTGATCAAAATTTCATAGATTATTCTTATCCTGATTTATGTCAATTTGTGATCTGATAACTATCTGTAATCTGATCTATCTGTAATCACTCATTCCAAAACCAACACGTTACCCAGTGGAGAGACAAAAATAACTTGCAAGAGAACGAATGTGTGGTTTCCTAGACTTGCAATTATTACTTTGACTAACGAATGATGGCCATGCCCTTCAATACCAATAAAGCATATAGTACATAGAATTTATACTACTATGTTGCAGTTTTTGGGATTCTTGAATACTATATGCATATGAATCCTGATTAATACTTAAAATCCATCCAGTATCCAGTAACATAGCAGATGTCTGAGTTTACTAAATTTAAATCAGATCAGCGGCCAATCTTGATAGTCAAGTACCTTGTGAAAAGATTTAAAATAGGTTAAATTAGCAAATTGCAATCAATAAAACTTTCAGAGAAATTGCTATTTTTACACTATTACATAATGTTACACCGAAAATTAAGCTGATACTAATAGTGAAGTTAATCATTCAGACAAATTCATATTTTAAGATAATAAAAATCGATTAATCGAAAAATAACTTTTTCACTCTAATATGAGTGGTTATTAAAATTCTTGTAATTTTCAAATATCTTAAAATTTCAAAACATACCGAAAATAGTTATTATTACTTCCATAAGTAATACAGAATATTACAGATACCATGTATCTACATAGCATGTCACTACATAGCATAATCTAGTGACGAATCAGTCAGGTCATTCGAAAACAACGTAGACACAAATGTCGTATAGTTTTAAAATAGTCAAAAAATTAGACTCCCATATAAATGTATATAAAAAAAAAAATTATTTACACAAAAAAATTATTTACAAGCAATATATTTATATGAATTTCCATCTGGTTTTAACCTATTAAGGACCAAAACCTTACGAATTAAAAGAAATAATTTTTAATTTTTACATTTTTAAGGGTCTAATTAAAAGAACAAATATGAAAAACGAAAAAAAAAAAAAAACCTGGCAGTTTTTGACTGGTAAAGGGATATATGGGAATACCTCAAAGTGAAGAAAAAAAAATTTTCAAAATTGTCTAGAAAGAATGATTAATCTTAATAAAACTTATCATGCGAGCCCATATATATTTTTCTCTAACTAACCAGAAAAGCTTCCTTTTTGTATCATAAAGAAAAAGAGACATGAAACATTTATTACAGAAAAAATGAATAGTTTATTTCTCGATTTGGTTTACCTCCTAAAGTTTCAAAACATTTTGGGACATGAATATCAAAACACTACATTCATTAAAAATTAAAATACATGTGGTTTGCAAACATATTAGCGAAGACACCAAAGCATGGGCTTTATAACGAATCACTTTCTAGTTCTCTGTGTTTTATTTCCCTGGTGTCTGGAATCTACACACGGCGAGCTAGAATCCTAGGGGGATAACTGTCAGAAGCCCGCTTTGCCTACGAGCTCAATAATTAGGTTCACAGTCAGGAAGGCCTGATAACTTGACAATTGTGAAAGCGTAATTTGTCACTTAGCTTGATTTCCTTTTCACTGAAAGTGAAATGTACCTCGCGCCCGCGATCATTTGAATAATTGCCCCGTGGCACTTCGCACTTTTGTTGACTGGATCTGTCTGCTTCTCGCAGTTAAAATTATAAATATGGTTCATTGTTTAAGTTCTTATCAGATTCCCTTAAATATTTATAAATGTAGTTTTGTCAGATAGTTTTCTATTTATTATAGGTGTAGTTTTGTAAGTGTACTCCAAGGTTTACTTACAGCACCTAATTTGTTACATGAAAGGAGCTTTTATAAATTCCAGTTTTGTTTCGGTTTTTTTTTTAAGGGACTGCAATAATTTTATTACATTTTCTGTAGTTCCTTAGATTTTCTCATATTAAGTCAGAAGTAATAACCTAATGATGAAATTATTCTACAGTCTGAAATTATTATATGGTTCATTGTTTAAATTCTTATCATATTAAGCTAAATATTTATAACCATAGTTTTGTTAGATGGCTTTCTATTTATTGTACATCGGTGTAGCTTTGTAAGTGTATGCCAGGTTTTCATACAATACCTAATATATTGATATCTTAAAGACGCACTTATAAATTCTAGTTTTGTTTCCGTTTCTTAAGGGACTACAGTTAACTTTCAGTACATTTTCTTTTAATTCTTTAGATTATTATTTCTCATATTAAGTCAGAAGTAATAATCTAATGATGAAATTATTCTATGGTTCATTGTTTAAGTTCTTATCAGATTCCCTTAAATATTTATTACTATAGATTTGTCAGATGGTTTTCTATTTATTATATATAGGTGTAGTTTTGTAAGTGTACTCCAAGGTCTACTTACTGTACCTAATTTGTTACCTGAAAGAAGTTCTTATAAATTCCAGTTTTGTTTCAGTTTCTTAAGGGACTGCAATAATTTTCAGTACATTTTCTTTAATTGTTTAGATTGGTATCTCTCATGTTAAGTAAGAAGAAATAGCATAACGATAAAATTTTTCTATGGTTTAAGTCTATAATGTATGTCATTTATATGTCGTTTTATAAGTCTATGGTTTCCAAAGACAGCGATACCGCTAACAGAACAATGAAATGATAAAGAAAGACTTTTTGGGAGGGAGGGGGTGAATTGTTAATAAAAATAAGGTGAAGGTGAAAATTCATAAAAGTCAGAAAATATAAAAATGAATGCATTTCTTTCATCATGCCAAGTAGGACGAAAGTCATAATCACAAATGTGTTTAAAAAAGAAATAGACTGCAAACAGAGAATTGATTTCAGAATATCGATGAGAAAATTATAGCCGATGATTACTTCATTAATAGCAACGCATCAAGTTTCAACTCTCATAAGCATTTTTAAAGTCATTCGTTATTGTTATTTTAAGTATCCTTCGTTATCTTGATTGTAACATTTTTATTATGTTTCAGAATGTAGATATAAATATATATATATATATGTTTGTTTAAAGGAAGCAAATTTCCAAGGGGCGCCGGGTAATATATTTTCGATGAATAAAAAATGAACGGTAGAACAACATTTCGAAACCACTTATGTAACCATATCTTGTTACAGAAAAGTATCTCTTATTTGATGATTTCTTTATATATGTGAAATTTTATAAAAATATTTTTAGAAATATGTGTAACACTAGTAATGTTGTTTTCATGGTTAACATTTAAGAATAACTGTCAACACACTTCAATTATAATATAATATAAGTTTATAATATAAAAAATAAAATAAGTTTTAAATTATAAAATACCCTTTTTTTTTTACTTAAAATCTATATTGAATTTTAAAATTTATAATCAGTGATAAAATATAAATGTTTCTTTCACGTATACAAAGAATAAAGCTTGAACGGAAGTTGAAAATATAGACTGTAAAAAACTATTATTCTTTCGAAATTTCAATCATAATTTATTGTATATTAATTATATATATATATATATATATATTTAAATTGCATGAATACATGAATAACAATAATAAATTGCGTAAGTAATAGAATTACATTTAAAATCTTAAATTAGAAATTGTAAAATGCTCTGCAAACGAAAACTTTTCTCTCAGAAATACTATGTTATTAACGCTACATTGATTGATTAATAATAAATTAAACTGAAATATTAAATATTGATTTTAAACTAAAATTTATTTTTGATACAAGAAAATTCGAGTATTTGAATGATTCCAAAAATAAAGATACGTCTTAGTTAAATAATTGGATGAGTTAATGTATTTTAAACACACTCAATTTTCAAAGATAAACATGATAAATAAAGTAATAAAATCTGTAGAATAATTAAAAAAAAATTTAAGCTTGGTTTTGAATTAGCTATTTTTAGTATGAAAATTAAAATTGTTAACTAGTGTATTTCAAAAATGCATGAATAATACATTCATAATATTTTAAACTTTAATATTTTAAAATCAGTAGTTTTAAAATATTTTCAATTCTTTGTAATACGATTACGATTACTTTAGAATTAATATATGTTATGTACGATTAACTTAACACAAGTCTTTATAAATTTATGGCACACTACTAACTCCTGCAAAACTATTTCTTTACGTAGTTTTTTTTTTTTTTAATGATGGTGTTAAAAAATTATTTTAGTATGTCTCAAAAAGTATTTTATACTGCATTTGAAAGGTATAATTTTTTTCCGCACTACAAAAAATGAATTTTTGTGAGGTTGTAGATAATTTTCATTGTATCCATCAGTTTGTCTGGGCAACACTAACATTTTTATTGGACTTTAAAGGAAAAAAAACATTCTTACCTCATATTACTGGAATCTATAAAAACAGGTTTACTCAACAAACACACTATACATTACAAAAACTTTGTTTGAACTCCAAAAAATATCTACATTTTATTATTTTTTTTTTCAGTTTTTAAAATATTTTCTTTTTGTACTCTTGGTCCAAAACCACAATACGAAAAATCGATTTTGTGCTCTAATAGTCATTGCCAAATGAATTCATGGCGTGTGATGAAAAAAAAAATTGAGGAAACCAAGAAAACTTTTAGCGATTATTTTCCCCAAAGAATTAAAATGATGTCTGCAAAGAAAAAGAAAACAACTCACTAACAAAGCCAAAACTGAATATAAATAAAAAAACTTTTTATGAGTCGGAATTTTTGCCAAGTTTAAAAAAAAAAATTCCGCTTATATATACTTTTATGTTTTCTTTTCTCTTTCCTTGAGGCTTTGTACTTAAAGATCAGACTACAAGTTTGGTTTTCATTTGATGTGAGAATGTTGGCTTGAGGGACACATAAAAACGAGGATTTTTTTTTCCTGCAGGAACAAAATGCTTTTTGAGAGTCAACTTATATTTCGGAAGCTTTCTTCATCTTTTAGGGGCCGTAGAGGTTGTGTTGCTTTTTTTTTAATGTTTTTCTGGAAAATGACGGCTCTTCCTCGTAAAAAGAAGAAGTATCCTGTAGTGCTGTTGTTACTAAATGTTTCTCAAGGGATAGAGGCTCACATATAGAATGTATGTTGCTCTTGATGTGATATCAAAGAGAATTATAAACCTGTGTAAGAAGTTAATAAAAAAGTACTAGTATCTTCCTTTGTCGAAAGGCTTTTATTCTTATAACTCATATTGCTTGTTCAAAGATGATGATTTTTATAAGAAGCTTAGATAAATAGTAAGGAAATAATATCAAAGGATATATTTCACATTTCCCCTGCATCGAACAATTGAGTATTCGATGCAGAATTCAATATTTATTTTTATAATAAAACTGACATCAGAAAAATAATCCGTATGATAAAAGGCGAGCAAAATAAAAATGGTATTGATGAATCTCTTTAAACATTTTCAACCCTATAAACATCGATTTACACTAAATATCTAAATTAGAAATTATTTATTTTAGATATCAGAAAACCACAATTTTATGGCATCATTGATTTAGATGATAACAATAGTGATATACAATCCTCATCGATGTCTATTTTTGTAGCTTAATATGTTATGCACAATTTGTTCTGAACTTCAATGCTCAGGATAATCTAAGAAGGGACCAGGATAATTCAAGATTTCTACTTCTCTGTTTACGAAATTCATAAGGAACGTTTTCTCAGTAACTTATGCTACATCCTGCAGTGCTCTTCTTACTAAATGTTTCTCAAGGGATAGCGGCACACATGTAGAATGTATGTTGCTCTTGATGTGATATCAAAGAGAATTATAAACCTGTGTAAGAAGTTAATAAAAAGTACTAGTATCTTCCTTTTTCGAAAGGCTTTTATTCTTGTACTCATATTGCTTGTTCAAAGATGATGCTTTTTATAAGAAGCTTAGATAAATAGTAAGAAAATAATGTCAAAGAAATATATTTCACATGAGTATCATCGAGTATTGGTCAGGATTGGATCGATTATTTTAAATCGAGTATTGATGCATAATTTAATATTAATTTTTAGAGTAAAACTGATTTATCAGAAAATTAATAATACTTATGCTAAAAGGCCAGCAAAATCAAAATGGTGTTGATGAAGTTCTTTAAAAAGTTTCAATCATATAAACATCGATTTGCAAAAAGTACCAAAATAGAAATTAATAATTTTGGATATCAGAAATCTCAATTGTATGACATCATTGATTTAGATGATAACAGTAATGACATGCAATCATCATCGATGTCAAATTTTGTAGCTTAACATGTTATGTATGATTTGGTCTGAACTTGAAAGACTGGAATAATTCAAGGATGGACCAGGATAATTCAAGATTTCTACTTCTCAGATTACGAAGGAACGTTTTTCTCGGTAACTTATGCTATATCCTGTAGTGCTGTTGTTACTAAATATTTCTCAAGAGATAGAGGCTCACATATAGAATGTATGTTGCTCTTGATGTGATATCGAAGAGAATTATAAACCCGTGTAAGAAGTTAATAAAAGTAGTATCTTCCTTTGTCGAAAGGCTTTTATTTTTATAACTCATATTGCTTGTTCAAAGATGATGATTTTTATTTTAGATGAATAGTACGAGAAAATATCAAAGGATTATATTTCATATGTACAATCGTGTATTCTATGAAGAATTTAATATTGATTTAAAGATCAGACTACACACTGATCAAACTTCTTGATAATGCTTATCAGAAAACTTAATAACTCCTATGCTAAAAGTGGAGCAAAATAAAAAATAGTATTGATGAAGTTCTTTAAGAGGTTTCAATCATATAAATATCGATTTGTTATTGCATAATTTGTTATTATAATTGTCGATATGCTATGCACGATTTGGTCTGAACTTGAAAGACCGGACTAATTCAAGATTTATTTTCTCAGTTAACGAAATTCACAAGAAATGTTTTCTCCGTAACTTATGCTATATCCTGTAGTGCTGTTGTTACTAAATATTTGTCAAGGGATAGAGGCTCACATATAGAATGTATGTTGCTCTTGATGTGGTATCAAAGAGAATTATAAACCCGTGTAAGAAGTTAATAAAAAGTACTAGTATCTTCCTTTGTAGAAAGACTTTTATTCTTGTACTCATATTTATTTTTCAAAGATGATGATTTTTATAAGAAGCTTAGGTAAATAACAAAAGAAAAATATCAATGGAATGTATTTCACATGTATTGAACAATCGAACATTGGACGCAGTATTTAATATTGATTTTTCATAATAAAAACTGACTTATCATAAAAACTTAATAATAATCCTTATGCTAAAAGGCAAGCAAAAAAACTGTTATTGATGAAGTTCTTTAAAGAGTTTCAACCATGTAAATATTGATTTAAAATAATTATCTAAATTAAATATGAGTAATTTTAAATATTAAAATTACTCAATTGTGTAACATCTTTGATTTAGATTATAACAATAATGATATGCATTGATGTTTATTTTTGTAGCTCAATACGTTATGCACAATTTGGTCTGAACATCAAAGTCCGCTATAATTCAAGGATGGACTTTGATAATTCAAGGTTTCTACATTCGTTTACGAAAATCAAAGGGAACATTTTCTCAGTAAATTCTGCTACATCCAAAATTGTGGATAAAATCGAATACGTGATCCTTCCATAATCATCTTCATCTGCATGCATCCGGATGATGCATTCTCTTTATCAGTAACACTTTGAATCACAATTTATCTGCTGTAATAAAACCTCCCACATACTGGCAATGCTTTTTAATGCTAATTGCACTTTTTGTATCATTATTTTTTACTTCTCTTATCATTATCGGAAGAAAACTTTTAGTGTAGAAAAGTGGTAGTATTTCAATCGTCACTAATTGCATATGACTTCATCTACAGCTAAAAGCAATTTTTTTTTATTGTTTTATAAATAGAAATTATTATTGTAACTTATATTTTATGTTTTACTTTTTTCAACTATGAATCAATCACTACCATACAATACGTTTTACCTTTTCAACTGTGAAACAATTACCTACCATACAATAAGTTTTATCTTTTTTCAACTGTGAATCATTTACCTACCATACAATAAGTTTTTTTTTAACTGTATATATCTAGTGTGAATCAAATTTATAAACATATGCAAATAAATCTTTATAAATACAAAAGATAGAATGAACAATAGTACAAAATTATTTACATAAAAAATCCATGACACAAAAACATGTTTTAAAAAAAATTAAGTTTAGTTTTATGCTTCTTTTATAAAAGCAACGCTTAGCGCTTTTTTTCCTTTTGTATTTAATACATTTGTAAACACAGCAAAAACTGTGAAACAAAAAGAAAGACAGCTTAGGTATTAAATCGAAATATTGTAAATTTAACTTTAAAAAAATCATTTTTGAGCCTTATTCATATTTTATAAAATGTTTTATTTTATAAATTCTAAAAATGCATTATAGAAACATATCAACATATAAAAACATTATTGTTATTCATTACAGTATGAAAAAGTATGCCTCATATTTGCACAAAAATACTAATCCGCACATAAGTTTTTATTCAAGAAACATTGACAGTTTTTTTCTTTAATGAAATACATTTTTTATCATGTAAAATAAAAGCATGATAATTTATTTCATTTAATAAAAATTATGATTTTAATTTGTATAAAGCACAATTAATATGAACATGTTTATATTATAGTTAAGAAATATTATGGAATTCAAAATTGCAAATTGTTCAGAATTATTAACATTATCAGAATTATTATTTTTCATACATATATATTATGCACATTTATACCTTTGTCTTTATCACTAAAAAATTAGAACCTTATATTCATCTAATATCATGCGTATGAATTAAGCATGATTTTTTTTTAATTTTGTGAATAAATTACAATATTGATAAGTTTTTTGATGATTCTTGCAAATGATATTTATATGAAAATATTCTTTCAACTATTATACTTTCTGACTTTTAAATATCAATTTGAAATCCTATTACATTATATAATAATAAAAATAGCAATTTGAAGTAATAAATAAAATTACTAATTGTAAA